>JAQFXY010000149.1:0-52891 GCA_034693865.1 Ceratophysella sigillata
TTTTAAGCGGTGGGAAAAGTGCATGCCCTTAGCCCAGTGGACATTGAGCGGGAACCAAACACAAGAGAAGTGCCTTATAAGCACGTACAATGGATGCGACAATGGTAAAATAACATTACGCACCGCTCAGCCGCGCTGGGGGCGAATATTCTAGGCAACAATGGTGGAGGCGACATTACTTCAAACTAGGTCATAGGCCGCCGGCAGGCAAGATCCGTATGGGAGTGGGAGTTGATAAGTACACGTAACACGTAATTCTATTTGTCAAAATATCAAAGGTCAAAAGTACTCGTGTGTCTCGTCCTGGTGTGCATTGCATTCATTCGCCAGCAGCCTATGCTAGTTTTGCCGAGTGCTAACGGTTCAGACAGAACTCCTTGATGCTATGGCATTTGACCTTGTGTAAAGCATGCCACAGCTTGTAGCGAAGTGTAAACTTTTTGATTTTTATGTTGTAAGTATATGTATATGTAAAATTGGAGTTATTTTTGCCTTATTAATATATTGTTAATATTGGCTTATTTTGTGCATTATTGATACATACTATCGTTATTAGGTGGTAGGTAATTGAATATTAAGTCAAATCCATATATGTATATTTATTTATCCTTCCAGAGTGGGAATCTGTCATTATGTCGTACCACATGTATCGACATACGACGTTAGGAAGCGCACTTCAGGAGAGTTTGGATGAATTCATTCGTTTGGGCCTATTGAAGCCCGTTCAGGCACAGAAGGTTTTGTCTCAATTTGACAAATCAATCACCGAAGGACTCGCCACTCACGTCAGGTCGAAAGTCAAGTTCCAGGCTGAGAAGCTATCTACTTACCGTTGTTGTGACAAAGTCTGGACTCTAATTCTCCGCGACGTCAAGTTCACAGATGCTGATGAAGTGATCGTTGTGGACAAGGTTAAGATTGTGGCCTGCGAAGGGAAAAAAGGAGCTACAGTTGGACCAACTTCTTCCCTGGATCAATGATCAATAAATCTTTGGTATTGATGATCAACCAGTTACTGGGAAACTATTCAATTGTTTCAGATTAAAATGAATTAAGCATTAGAAATGAGAAAACTATAAATTCTAGAGCTCTGTCCAAGTTTCTCTTCTCAGCTCTTTAACTGAAATAAAATGAACGAATTCTAACTGTATCAGAGGTCGTCACTTTTCTCTGTTCTTCATTATCTTTTCCGAAATTACACGGTGTCTCATGTGTTCCCGAGTAAGCAGCAGAAGTAGCGTAAAGATGCAGAGCTGGTCGCAGTAAGTTGGTAGGTAAACAATTTATAGTTATGGATGACACATGCGACCAGCACCTTCCACCTGGCGCATTTATGTGCTGCCCTCTAATATGGCGAATGGGTACACATTCCTGGTCAAAATGTAAGTAAAAGTCTTCTCAGCTTGTTTTACGAAGCTGTCATTGCTTAAAGACTTAATTGTGGATCAACCACATCAATCATGAAGCGAAATTCTTGATCGCTGTCGGTATCTTGAACATCAATGTTGCTTAGGATTCCATGTCAGCTAGGTAACATCCCCTTTGGCAACTTAGAATGTGAAAACCAGGGCAGCTGCGCTGTTTGCTGTATTTTCTGACTTCGCCACTTGTTTCAGCAAGGGTCCGACGGTCGACGCTTCCTGTGTTAATTGGAGGTTATGGTTCAAGAAAGTGGCGTTTAATAGGAGAGGCGTTGATTAGAGATATTACGGTAATGCACTATAAAACCTGGAAAGTCCTATTTTGGATGCGAGGTCTCAAACTCAAAACATTGAATTTAGTTTTATGTGTTCAAGAATACCTCAATTCCCGAATGTGTTTCCCCAGATTTTATGTTACCTACCTATATGGATGAGTACTGAGAAATATTGTCTTTGTTTTAGATAAATTGGTGTAACTATCTACCATATTATAGCTTTGATTCGTTTTAGGAATAATTTAGCGCGTCGAATATCCAAATAACATCAAAATAATGCTCTTCTCCTACACACACGCCCAGCCAGATACTCAGATGACAGCGAGCATTTTGTTTGGCACGAAATAGGCTTTGATTTGAACAGTGGGCGCATGAGTGAATGCGTGTATTTGTAAATGTACATAATGAACAAATGGAACGTAATTTGCCGATAGAATATTTCCTTTATTTATTGAAATCTTTCTCTGGAACTCCAAATAATTGTTAACTTATCATTGAGAATAATTGTAGTTCATTTTTTTATGCACACTAGTCTTTGTAAATAATATAGGTAAGTACTCTGTTGGTAATTCCTGGTGAAAGCCCTTGTAGCAGTTTTAAGACAGTTAGTTACAAAACAATATGTGATGATAATATTCAATAGCTAAGTTCTAGCAACTAATCCAATCGGGGTTACGCTAGTTAAAACTCTTAAAGAAAATAATTAGTGACTGTAGCTTGGAACCTATGACAAATCAGCCAAGTCGATGTGGAATTTGTGTACAGCGGGTCTTTCAAGTACCTCGAGGCAGTACTGGTTGTAGGCAGTCGCTGGAGCATACAGAGCGAGCACGTTTCCGCCAGTGTAGTAGAGATGGTTATGCGGATCGTAAACGGATGTGTTGTGATGCCCTTTTAAGTTACATGACACAAGACGCTTGAGGACTTCCATTTCATTCAAGCCAACGATCATCCAGCAATTGTCCCCGGGTACAAAGGCGATTGATGGGCTTGTTTCCTCTGTGATACAGAAAGTAGGAGAGTAGGACATAGACGTCAAATAGTACAGCATTCCTCTTTGGAGACCACCACCAATAAAGGTTGGCTTTGGCCTGGGTTTGAATACGCTGACGGACCCGAGAAGATTTCCGCTCCACGTTGACCATTTTTTAAGAAATCCACAGGTTCCAAGAGAATACAGCTCAACACCATTTTTTCCGTATCTGACCGAGGAAGCCATGCCCTTATGTCCAACAAAAATCGCTTGTGTGGCTAAAAGGAGAAAGAAATGCATTGAAGGGGTTTCGAACTTCGTAAAACATATTTATTCCCGAGTCGGCAATTTTACAGCATTAAAAACAGAGCAGGAAAAATGTCGACTCGAAATAGGCGACTGAAAATCGCTTCACTGGACGCTGGTTGACCGCAACCACAATACTACAAACACCGCATCTCAAAAAGCACAATAGAAATGCCAAATAGCAATGGTTATGTGGAACATTAGCGTCTCACATAGCAACTAAAGAAGGAATAGAAGGAACAACGACGTAGCAAGGAAGTTCGGATCACTTTTCTAGATACGGTAATGAACTTAAGTCAATGGACCTAGCATACTATATATATGTACATACAGACCCAGCATTGGTTCGCAAGCTTTTCTTAAACATTTATAGTCATATCCCGTCATTGTCATAAGCCGAGCCCTAACCCAATACGTTCGCATTTAAATGTATGTATATGAACTTGTAAGCAACGTATTAGAAAGTATGAGCGAACAGTTAAATAATTAATACTAATCATAAATGTATTACCTATGTACTTTTCAATTGAGATACAGTTGCATTTGTATAAAATATGTATATAAATTAAACATACTTTCAAACGATCCGAATGACATAATGGGTTCTGACGCCGATCTGATGTCCCACTCATATAAGTGACCTTTCTCAGAACCCAAGCAGAGGATGCTGGAATTAACAGGGTGCCACCGAACTTCTTGGACCTCGCTACCGTCACTAAGACCTCCTCGGATAGGGTGAAGTTGTGGTATTCTCAATGACGCAGCGTTCAGTCGAAGGTCGATAATATGAAATCCAGTCTTTGCTGTACAAGCAGCTGAAAATGAGTGAACGCAATTATTTTCTCCGTCGAAAGAACAGAGGACAAAATACTGTACTTGACGTGATCATAACAACAACACTACCTGCAATAATGGGAGGGTCATGTGGATTCATATGATGACAATGATAGCCTTCCTTGCCGCCAGTCTTAATATCTCCATAATGAATCACCGGTAGGCGAGATTCTTCACCATACCAAATCGCTAAGCTGCCGTCTCTGGAGCTGGACGAGTACATTCCCACGTCTGCTGGATGCCATTGGACTCGCGAGACGAATTTACTGTGAAACTGTTTAGATTTATGAATCGCTGGCATCTGGAACTCCATTTTCTGCGATGGCTTTGGTCCCCAAGTTCGGTAGATATGATTCATTCCAGTTACTCCACCAATGACCAGGCTGGAAAGTAAGAGGAAAAAAATTGTTGATCTAAACGAGACTTAAGTCGTGAAACTAGATTGCTTACAATTTTCCGTCAGCACTGAGGTCCATGGCGGTGATTCCTGTGAATTCCACTTGCTCTGCAGTGAATAATTCTGTCCGTTTGAGTTCAAACACCTTCCTCGCACACTCGGCCCGTTTGAAGACCTGTGGATCCATGATTCCCAATTCCACTTTGACCATGCATTTCAGCATGATTTAGCCTGGGTCCTAAAAGAGAAAAAAATCATATGCTTTAGATTCTGGCCGTCGACCTCGGCCAATATTTCAAGATTTACTCTTGTTCTCGAAAGCCTCGTGTTTAACATTTCCAGCTTCATTATTTTTTAAGTCTGGGTATTTAGAGCCTTCTTTATAGTTTTACGACTTATTGGGAATCAAACACAAAACATGTTAAATATTTAATAAGATTCAGATGTACTTATAACAGTTAATGCACCGATTGTCATGAAACTTGGCGGGAACATACCTACTAATATTCTGCGGGTGCGTCTTTTCAATATCGAATTCAGCATTAGGAAATCGGAACCAATTTCCAATGTAAAATGTCTTCGACAGATGTAAGTACTTTCCTTACCTACAACCTATGTAATTGTACAAGCACACGGACAACAGATGCTGGTTAGTACATGTAGCAGATAGCAGATGCAGATGCAGTAGCTTGTTATGTTCAAGCAGGGAAAAGGGAACCGCTCACAACTCACAACACAAGTGACAAGGCTCATCCGTCATCCGTGTGACACGGCCTGGCACTGTGTTAATTACTGTTGAGCGGTGAACCTAGATGTTGACACAACGAGTACGATCCTACAACTGTAAGCAGTTTTGCTATTTTGCTTGTATTTTCTTTCGGTTTCTGTGTTTCAAAATTCTATGTAATTACATAAGGTTGAAGGTGAAGGTGTCAGGTACGAAGAGACGGATCAGAATCGAATAAAAATTCTTAGCGGTTGATTTGGAGTTGGCGCCTTGAGCGGAGTGTAGCGGAAGATGGAACCACACGGATCCCTTTGCGTTCAGGTTCCAGGTTCAGTTTCAGGCTCACTTTCTCCCTTGCTTTCTCCGTTTTGTCGGGAGGATGTACAGTACATATGTACATAGATTGTACATAGCTCGGCTCTCAATACAAACATAAAAGTCTGTCGAATCCAGGGTCAAATCTAAATTCCAAAACCTTCGTGGATTTGTTTGCAAGTTTTCTATACTTACTCCATTTGTTTAAACTTTGTCAACAAATTCTGCAAATTTAAATATTGAAAGCCGAAATGAAACATCAACTCTTGTTTTAAAACTTTACGTTTTATATGGCTCCCATTTCTTTTGCCCAATTTAAAACCGGTTCTGCCCAATAGAAAAAGCATGTTTTGCCCAAAACAGCTTTTGTCCAATTGTTTCCACGAGTTTTCCTAATACATATCTATGTATGAATTACCCAATGCAAAATGATAACTATATTACCTGTTTCCATTTGTTCATTTAGAGCATTAAATAACAGTAATGTTTAATAATTGAATATGGTTCGCCAGTGGTTTACCAATTGAGCCAGTGTCTGCGCAAACAACAAAAATTGTTCTAAACCATACGACAATTGAACCTGTCTGATAAGAGAATAGGTGCGAATAACAAAACTACGCGAAATATATTTATTGATGCAGCCACTAGGATAGGCTGCAATAGGTATAAAATATTGTTGCCCACAGCTACTTCATGCATTATATGATATAATGGTTGTAATTCCAAATATAAACGCATAAACAAACTCCAGGATCATGAACTATCCTTGTGACTCCTATTTTATAATTAAATACAGTTGAACTAACAAATATCAATGTCACTTAAGAAGTTTCAATTGTCGTATGCAGATGTCACAAGTAGCCAATTGTCACTCGCCAAGCTGCCGCTGCTCTAATGGTCGCAGGGCGCAATTGTTGTTGCATTATCGTGACCTAACGCTGAAGATATTATGAACATGACAAGATTGAAGCTCATTAGCCTCCAATCCAAGTACTTATTCACCGACCTATTTTTTTCACTTGAGCAGAGAAAGAGCATGAATAAATAATGAAGTTGGTCGGGAGTTGATATTTTGCTCGTCTTTCGCGTGGTTTCTTTATGACTGTTTTGGGAGTCGTAAGTGAAAAGTAGAAGCCATTAGTTCAAAGACGTATATGTTTTCTAAGTACTAGGCTGGAAGAGCTTCAATTTTTATGCTCCGAGAAAGTACAGAAAGCCCAAACACGTACGTACGTACGTACGTGGATCATTGTATCCATCCACTCAGTTCACCTTGCAGCAGAGAGTATAACGATCTGAGGTCCTCTGCAGAGCTTTCTGGCATTGGCCGTATTTTAGAGAAAGCGTTGCATGAGTCAGGCCGGAGAGAAAGGGACAGGAGGAAGGTTGTGTACGGAAAAAAATCAATAGAAGGCTTAAGCACATGACAAAGAGGGTCTCTACCATTACGTCTCTGAATTTTATATCACTTCACAACCTTTTAAGTCCAAACAAGTAACTACATAGTTTGAACTCTCTCTACTCACGAATTACTGGAATGGCAGACACGGAATTTGAAGAGTTTCGTCAGTATTTTGATAAGCTTCCGCAGTACATCAAGGCACCTCCGGATTGCTACACGTAAGTTTACATACTTCATATTTTTGGGAGGAGCTCATCAACATATGCTGGGCAGTGAAACTAGTTATTTACTATAATCTTGTATTGACTCGTTTCCTATCACCTTTCTGCTGTTTTATTTGCATAAAAGCAACAATCAAGTACTAATCCTGTTTGCTAAAAATGTCAGATTGGTACCAAATATCGATTTATTGGAGGAGGACACAGTAGTTTCTGCAGAACCAAATCCGACCATTGCAAATACCAACAATTCGATTAGAGAAGACGCTGAGGGCATTCTGGAGCCTTTTTCAGGAGACTTGCAAGTAGTTTATACGGAGAGAGAAAGTCCTGTTGTTACCAGGAAACGGAGAAAGTTACCCGAGATTCCAAAGAATCCTCGGCGAAGATGTAAGAATATTTATATGAAGTTTCACATGTCTTCCTAATTAGCTAATTGACTCAGTTACTGCAAATAATTTTAACTCTATTCTCATTTGGATTTTGAAGGGAACGAGGATACGAGACAGGTTTCCCTTGCCCAAGAACTCTTAGATGCGGCTAAATTGGCAGCAGAGACGCAGGAACATCGGAGTCCGGCTATTCAAGGAATGACCAATTTTGGGACTAATGACTGGCTACAACAAGGCCATCGAGCGTCTAAAGACCCTTCCAATTTATCTTACGATCGACCCAGTTTTGTACTCAAGTTTAATGACAATGAACCTGGCGGTAAGGGAAACCACAAAATTAACAAAATTAGGGTTTAAATACGGCTAATTACTTTTTCATGGACACAAAGAATAAGTAATACATATTTGTAAAAATAGGAGAGGAAGGCAGCAGCCCCGACTCGGACAAGTACCCAAGTTTAGACTCAGGACATTCCACAATTCATTCAGACGATGGCAGTAAGCCTTATTCCCCTCAAGTGACTTCTATTAATGGTAAGTATTGCACTTTTTCATTCAACAATGGCATCAATTCAGCAATCTCTCTGGTTTAAATAAGTTTATTTAGTTGATACTATAATTTCGTTAAAACGGAAATGGCTAGCCTTTATTATGTGGCGCGTATTGCTAGTGGTCCCCACAGATCAGATTTTCCACGGATCCTAGAACCGCGGATCTTCGACCCAATTCTGGGTCGATCCGGATCCACTACTTCTGGCTGTGGCTTGCTCAGCTATCAGCTAAAAATGCTATTATGTTTGGTTAGATTAGTAATTAACATTCAAATTGAACTGGAAATACATTCTTAACTAGTCAGAATTTCAGCATATCCGTTAATTTATTGTATCCGTGTAATTTTATAGAATCCTTTTCGTCAGTCTCCCCGTCACTCTCCGGAATTCCGTTTTCCCATTTAGAAATTCTCGATGCAACACACCGCGGACTCCATAAATTCATTCCACGTCACCACGATGAAATAGAAGTGGACATTGGTGATCCGATCTACATGGAGAAGGAGGCTGATGACCTATGGTGTGAAGGTATGTCATATAGCTCCACCTGCATTTATTGCCCTCATAGCGAGCTGGCTTGTCATTAGCATCACATTGAATACTACAAACTGGTGTAAGTAAGGATTAGGACTAGGGCTCAGGCCGTAAACACGCACGAAGAAACTTTCAACTATCTTTTGATGATTTGAGTTCATTTTAGCAACGTGAAGTTCAATAAACGGAAAAAATGATAAAATGTCGTTTTGTGAAAACGGCTTCTCTCTTACAAGTAGAGTGTTTTCTACGCAAATATTTGCCAAATTAGTAAAACCAATAATCGGTATTTTTTAAAATAATTTGCTGAAATTGTGTTTTGAAAAATGGTTGAACCGGAATGCAGCAAAAATTTAATATCATGTAAATTAGGCGTTTCACTCAGCGCAGGCAGCAACCTTAGATACTAAATATTTCTGATCACATTTTGATATGTGAACTTTACGAAGAAATAACCAAAACAGAAGTTGCACTCCTAGTCGCCTATAAGCAACTATAGTTGAAACAAATCTTCACTCCAAGGTGTCAGCTTTAGATCAATGGTCAAGTCAAAGGTGCACACGGTGCTAAACATGAGTGTTTACCGCGTAGGCCATAATCTTGCTCCAACCTAACATATTAAATTAACACATATTTTGCTTTATGAGCAGCTTTACATAATAACAGCCTATTCCAATACTAATATTTGCAAAATTTGACCCAATTCCCTTCACGCCTGCCACTTGACGAGCTAAGCGTATTACATAATTCCCTACTGTGGTCCCATCAGGTGTTAACCTTCGGAGCGGAATGCAAGGGATCTTTCCATCAGCTTACGTGGTGGACGTGGAGTACAATGATTTTGATCCTTCAACAAATAAAGTGAAGAAGGAGCGGTACTTGAGTAACTACATTGGCTCAATTGAGACTCTCTACCATAAAGGGAACGAGGTTCTGTGTCAGGCAGTGAAGAAGATTGCGGGACACGAGAGCTACGTCTCCACTCACACCCGACCTTGCATTCTCGAAATATCGGACCAAGGGATTCGGATGCTGGACAAGGGAAAGCACCCTGTAAGGCTTCCCAGCTTCTCACAAACAGGTTTTCGCATACGGAAGCTCAGACGGTTCTGATGCATTATATGTTCTATTTGAACAGGCCAACAACCATGCTCCCTGCCACGACTACTTCTACGCTCTGAAAAACGTCTCATTCTGCGGATTTCATCCTAATGATCATCGATACTTTGGATTTGTCACGAAGCATCCAACCTTGAACCGATTCGCGTGCCATGTCTTCATATCGGATGATTCCACACGGCCGGTTGCAGAGGCAGTTGGGTGAGTTAAAACCTAATAATAGGAAGTAATAGAGTTTCATAGGTTCATCTCTCATCTGTGTAGCACATGAGGATTTATCGAAATATCATAATAACGCCGTAGTAGCAGATGTTTTACTACTACTACTGTATTATTGTAATACGTAGTGTCTGCTTTTATTTATCTTTCGGTCCGGATAAATCAAAGATGTGACAAATCTTTGCTATTTAATAGGAAATATATTTTAATTTAGAAAAATCTGTTTCTCCTTGATACGCTGATATCTGATTGCTGAGTTTCATGTATCATGGAGTGCAAATTCAGAGCAATTTGGCCACATTTTACCCTATCCTGTGTATTGGGACGCGCGAATGTAAGCTCGACGATGGTCATCAATGCTATAAGCTGAAGAATGTCGAACTATTGGGTATTGTCCAAATACACGGGATGCTCAAAAATGTGGCAAACTTGCTGTGAGCAGTTGACATTATGTAATTTAGCTTGTAACATTGAATTGAATACATATCCTTACAATGAAGACACGGAAGTTACGAAATAATGTAACTTTTCATTTTTATGTTTTCGTTACAGCCGTGCGTTCCAGCGATTCTACCAAAAGTTTTTAGAAACGGCTTATCCTATTGAAGACATTTATTTGGAATAATTCTAACAGAAGCATAAATCACACGTTCTTAGTTCTTACTCGGAGAGAATAACGACTATCGCAGAACATTTGTACTGTTCCAAGATGGCAGAAAACGACTCCGATTTTACGTGGTAATTAAAATTGATATAATGTCATAATTTAGTTATTGGCTGGAATCTTCCTATCCTAGGCGTACGCCGTTAACGCATGTACGCTATCTCTGTTTATGTAAGCTAAAGTAACCCTGATTGAGCTGGAACTCCCGCGGTTACGAACCGGTCGAACTTCCAATAATGCAGGAATTTGAAAACCGAATACTCTTTTATAGAATACCAATTTATGATGTTAATTTTCAGTATAGAAACATTAACTTAAGGTAAACCGAATTTACAAAGTGATTTTACAAATACATTTAGTTGTAATCCGCTGTGGATTTGAAGCCGTGCGGAAAGAAATTGAAAACTCTAAACTGTGAAAGAGCTAATGTGCTTAGCTTTCACCGCCTTGACTAATTTCTCCTTGTTTTACTACGACTGATGTATTAAAAATGCAAATAGGCTAAGAAAAAATAAAGCTGAATACAGTAATATTATATAGGTAATAATTTTCAGCTTTCCATTGCTCATACATTTAAGAAAATTTGGTGTGAATGCGTCCTTATTGGTGCAAAGTGGAGATATTATATGCAGCTTGTGATTACTATTCCCCATGTTTTCTCTTTAGCACCTAGAATAGCCATTAGGATCAAATTACAATTATTACGGATATAGTCCACTAATCCCAGTTAAGAGTAGATGCTCAGTGCTCTACTATTTGGAGCAAGTTGTTAAGATCGCCATTATATAGAATTTCTAGAAGTACCGTAGAAGGCTTAGGTTGAATTTTAGTGTGTTAATACGTTCTAGGTGAAATGTGTAGTTACGCTAAATACTCGTCGAATTTACTAAATAGATCGTAGCTAGCTGTAGTTACGTATAGAGTAATATTGATGGAACATGAATGTTGTAACATGCAGTTTAGCCTCGTTAAATATTGTATACAGATACAGAACTGAAGAAATGTTCCACCAACAATGAGAAAGCCAAAACGAGAGGACAAACTTTTAAGCTAGGAATTTCAATCCTGAATCTTGATTATAGTTGTACCTCTGTGTAAAGCGATTGATAAGATGTGATAAGCATATGTACTCATACTGTAATCATATCCAGTTCCATTTTGAATGCGGAATCAAATTAAAATGAAAGTCGGATCTAACACTTATTCGTATGCATGCAACATTTTTTTGACCACTGCTCATACACCACCGCTTATTCATTCGTTTACTCGCTAAAGAACGAGATTTTGTCTAGTATTTGATACTTGCTTATACAATACGCTCAACTGTTAGCATTAAACAACGTTGAACGGAACAGAAGATATATTCAAAATTACGGCCTTCGTCAATTCGAAACTTTTTACCCCAATACATGTTGAGGTCGGAGATGCCATAGACAGAAAGGGTATTTGGTAAGTTACCGTAAGTACTTGTTTGGTAACTTGGGATGGATAAGCGTGCGACGCATAATGCATGTACGGAACTTAAATAGAAGGCGATCAATAGAATATTTTCAGTTCGAGATTTGTATTTGTATAAAACCTGTTTGAATAAAATTATTAGGTGGAAGGGGAATGCTTTTAGCGGAGAAGAGACGTAAAAAGAATTTAAGAGCGTCATGCCTCCTCCGCGGAAGGATTCCACAGGTTGTGGCAATGGAGAAAGTTATGCTTCTCCAACCGTCATAGGCCCAGCACCGGAGAAATTCACGAGGATTCATAGCGGAGCAATTCATCGAAACACTCCAAAATGGCTAAAACAATAATAGCTAATTGCGTAATATACACGTATACACGTAATATACGTAATATAAATACAGAATATTTAAATTATAAATAGTGATTTTCACTTAATTAGGTAACATTAGGTTTCCAAAATGCCCGAAAAAAAAATTAACAAAAGCTTTAGTTTAGCTAACATTATTTTAACTAATATTATTTTAGCTATTATGGCATGGAATGGAACCCAAATTCATAGTGTGACAAATCATAGCCCAAAGTTTGTTTTTAATAACTTGGAGTTTTATTTAACAAAAGTTTCAAAAACTGAAATCAATATAAGAAATTGTTATAAAATTCTTAAACAATTAAGGTAAATATAAATGTAAAACATTCTTTTGAAACGCTTCCAGTAATGTTTTGAAAGCCGCAAAGCTATAATTACATTAAGTTTATACAGATTATACAATTGCGTTGCAACGTGCTTCCTAACAATTTTCAACCAAATATGTTTTTTGGAACTCTGAATTGCCACCCTGGGGATTGCCCCGCTTTGAATTGTCGGGCTACGGTTGGAGAAAAAGGGCCTGCTACGTATCTGGCTCGTTCGAGTCTAAGTACACAGAGAGACATAAATTGCATTGTCTTGTATCAGGAGACAAGTGGAAGTAGAATTTTATACAGTTTTCCCAGGCTTCATCCTTGCCTCTCCTCTGAGATTTTCTAGAAGCGAGAAGAGATAGGAAAAAAAAGAATCGAGAATCAATTCAATTTTCTTAAGCGAAGAAAACTGTTGATTTTGAATGCAGGACATTAAAAAGGGAGAAAATGGAACTACGGGTTTTTTCCTTTGTGGGTAATACGGAGCATCAATTTCTGGATCTCAAGCGAGCCGAACTACAAGCAAAGGTGGCCAGAATTTTCTTTCAGGGAGAAAATTCACCAACTGAGCTTGCTGTAATTCCAGGCTATCTACCCTACGGCTTATACATTAGAAATATTGGATTGGAAGATGGTAAGTGCGGTGAACCATTCTCTGTGGTAGTGTAAGTGGCCAACCACTTCTCTATGGCCAGCTCCTTACTACCTTCTTCCAACCAAAATAAAATAAAAATAAAATGAAGAACCCAATACCGCTAACTTACGGAGATAATGGTTGAGAAATTGAGTGCATATGGGGTAACTAGCTCCCCATGCTTCAGTAAAAGTCGGAAAATCACATGTATTTTTCCTTACCTAATTTATTACTTGTGCCATCATGGAATTCCTAGAATTTGGGTGAATTGGACAAGCTACGATCCACGCTCATCAGCTAAATAAATAGCTTACATTTTTTGTTTCCTTATGCCTTGTTGCAAATGAAGGCGTGCGATTAATTTTCACAAATCCAAAGTTAAATAATCAAAATTAATCTTAAACGACAACACGCATACGCATACTGTACGAATTCGAAATCAAACTTTCAAATCTACGCAAATGGTAACACGTATTAGGAAATTCATCTGTCTTGAGGCCTCAGACATGAAAGCTATTCCACGCGTTTTCAGGACACACACACAACAAAGTGTAATCTCGTTACAATTTAGGCTTGGCTGCTGCTGACCGAACTGACTATTATTTGCCTCTTCACGGGAAATGAATGGGAATCAGAACATAACGAAGAATCCATTTCATTTCTGCCCACTATTGTTCTTCATCCATGGCTCCACTCACGAACGGAAGAAAGCATTAGAGAACGAAGCAGAAGTGCTTAATGGGTTCAAAACAGAAAAAAAGGATCTCGGGTAGCAACCAGGCCAGAAAAAGTTTTTGGAGCATTGTTAACAATAAGATACTCGGATGTAGCACGTAGACAGACTGTGAAACATGAACAGAAGCAGGCCATTACTTCGTTTTACCAATATAATATTTATTTCCGAACAAATTCTACTAATTAGGTCACTCCACGTTACGATCAAATGAACGTTTTTACTTGCTTCAGACAGTGTATCACCATGTAGACTTAATTGTAATGTGATATTTCTAGATTATTCGTGTCGAACACCTCCACGTATTTATAACCGATTGCTTAATTATTTATCAATAAGCTGACACTTCTGATCAATAACGAATTTCATACGGTTTGATGCCAAATATGTAAATGCAAACACTTATTGGTTTAGTCATACGTACATTTACTAGAATAGAAAGCTCTAATTTCATTATTTTACATACATCTGCGTTATAACTATCTACGCCCTTAGCTACGTGTTGAATTAGGTTATATTTTCAATCAGACGCATTGCGTTTGAATACAAATTATAACAAACGTATTAACTGATGCAAATGCATTTATGGTGTATTTTGTCAGAAAATGGCATTAAATATTACTTTTGCTCACCAAAAAGTATATGTAAAATAAACACACGGATACTCGACGCGGCTTTGCCGATAATTAATGATCAATATTCTTCAACTGCCGTATTCCATCTTTGCGCAATTTGCTAAACCACTTTGAGTGAATAGCTTTTTTCAATGTACAATTAATTGGATGATGAACAATTGTGCTATTTATACAATTCAAATATTCCTTATAACATCCTTTAACGGAGCAGATAACCGAGAAACCTAAACCGGGAAAATACTTAAAACGGTAAAACCTAAACCGGGAAAGTACCTAAACCGGGAAAAACATTTTTGATAAACTCTGTAAAGCGGACATATACTTGCTGCAGTATGTTAAGTGATATCAACCATTATGGCACGCACGGTGTTCTACCTAATTCCCTATAATTGTGTACTGTAGGTAACTCATCTGCTTCCTGTTATTTTAACATTTTCCATCAGAGCCCGCCTGTCGCTAGAACCTAGTTTCACAACATATTTCTTGTGCGGCTCAGATGTCCTAGAAAATAACGAAGCTCATCAAAAAAGTATATTACGATACGACTCGATGGGACGAGGAGCAGGGAAAGGCTATAATTGACACGAAGATTTCTCTAGAAAGTTTGAAGGACTCTAAGTCTGCTCAGTGTATCATTGGGACACTCAGGGCGTAGTGCATAGCTAGTCGAGAGCTTGAGTGGGTGGACAGGAAGGTTCTTGATTCTCCATAGGCTGGAGAGACCAACCCTTTCGGACCGACTTGGTGTGGGAGATCTGGTTCAATTCAATCCTGGACGTGGCGATGCTGCGTCGTTCCGCTTCTCACCCTCCCTTCCGATAAATCCTGGGGAAACAGAGGCTTTTCCAATCAAATGAACAAAGAGGCTCATATTTCTCGGGACGAGCTCATTGAAGCCCAGCAGCCTTCAGGCCACAACGCCTATTGTTCCAAAGTGTAGACATTAGACCAGGGCACTTGCTACCACCGAATTCTTGGTGTTATAATAGTAATTAGTGAAGTTGGAGCCATGAGTGGTTCGGGGAAAGGATTGCTGGGTCTCTGGCTCTACAAAATGGGAGACAGTGTGGACTGGACGATGAAGGAGAGTGTCAAGAGGAAGAAACAGGTAACATATTTCCCGCTTTCACCTGTGTCCAATTGCTTTGCAAATCTAATACAATTGCAGGATTTTTGGTTGGATGTACTCGTAAGATCAATTAGTAGGTTGAAAGCTCGTAGAATTTAAATCAATAACCTAACCCAATCTAACTCGAATTAATCAAGCTGCATGATGCCCCGGAAAAGCTGAGCTAAATCTTATTTAAATAGGGCTCTCATATTTTTTGCCGACTTTAAACACATTTTCCCTAATTAATTACAAAATGCTATTAGCCCCATACAACTGTTTCCCCAATTTGTTCCACTTTTTGCCAAATTGGCATTCAAAGTTTGGGCAAAAGCTGAATTGGGCAAAACGTGTTTTAGAATTGAGCCAAACATGTTATATATTTTTTAAAATTATAAGCCCTCAAATAATAAAACAATAGTGGCTGCAATGTGCTTTCTAATCCATAATCAACCGTAATTTGCTATAGTTACGCAACTGCGCTCCTCGGAGCTCAGCAGTTTGGCTAATACGTACACTGCAAAACTACTGAACAAATTATTTCATAAAGATGGGTTAGGACTTTAACAAGTCAGCTTTCGGTGCCCCTGAGCTTGTTTCTTGAGGTTCGTTGCTAACTAGCCATTTACACGCACAATTCAACTCAAATACATGCATTTACATACCCTTCGAATAGTTGAAAAGTTAAATAAGGCATTTTGTAGTTCATTTATTGCTTCCTAGCCTATCTTCCCCGTTCGTAACGTATTTTTGAATGAAAAGCAAGTGAAAGGCAGTAGTGAAAGTTGATTTATTATTTCAATTTCTGGGTCTGGGATCGGGATTGGGATGCATACCGTGTATTGTATTGTGCAATGTAACGTCAATGTAATCTTTACTCAAATTCAAATCATATTTATGGAAGGTCCTTATGCCCAAACATTTGTCTAATTAATTGAAGCAATAGTAAATATATCCAAACCCAACAACCAGAGTCTTAATTCGTCCATAGACATAACAACGTGCTCCGTGTAATATCATTCAAATAGCGGGATTTCTGGTAGCGGCGAGAATCGAAACAGCGAGAACACATATTTTTCTTGCCACTGCTCCCTAATCTACGACAAATGTTGGAATTTATTATAAACGTGCTTGTTCAATAGTCAAGTCAGGTTGAAGCGGAAGATTCTAGCCACAACTGCGTCGTGTTCTCACTGAAGAATCAGGTTGGCGGCTTAGCCCGAGCTCTCAAAGTTTTCGAAGAGAATGGCGTCAATGTGATTCACATTGAGTCGAGGAAGTCCAAGAGAAAGCCGTCAGAGTACGAGATCATGGTTGACGTGGACTGTGACAATGTTCTCATGGATGACATCATGAAAAATCTGGCTGAGGAGGTGGCTGCTATTAATTTAACATCCTACGAGGAAGGTCAGAAGTTTCCCACCAACAACGTACCAATGTTATCAGCTGCAAGTAGTTTTGGTGAGTCAGCGTTCCTTGGTTTCATTAAGCTAGTGCTCTCAAGTTATTTAATATCATTTAATCCGAGATCTCTCTCTTCAATGCTTTCATTTTCTCCCAAATTCAACCTTACCCTAGACTTCGGGGAGATGCCATGGTTTCCAAGAAAAATTTCCGAACTCGACAGAAGCCAACGGGTGCTCATGTATGGGACGGAGTTGGATGCTGATCATCCAGTAGGTTTTACGCTTAAGGGTTAAACGTTTAAAGCTATATGGTGTGAGCGTACAGGATCTTCAAGATTTGAATAATTCATTTTAGGGATTCAAGGATCCCGTGTATCGGACCCGTCGAAAGTACTTCGCCGACCTGGCGATGACATACAAATAGTACGTAGTACGACATGCATAGTTCTAAATGTCACCATCTCCATGTTTGTACTAATTTCAATTGAAATGAAATTTCAGTGGACAACCGATTCCGAGAATTGAGTATACTAAAGAGGAGATCAAAACATGGTGAGTGAAGGCAGGGGCTTATAACTTTTGGGAACGTTATGTAGTCTGAATCACGTTGCATTCCCATGAATCGAGTGGGAGACCGGAGAAAGTTAATGTTTTCCCTGAGTTTACTGTAAGTGTAATGGTGTTACACTGGAGAAAGTGGTAGCAGAACTCTGTGTAGCTCTGCAATGAGTGAGAACCAGAGCCTAGATCAAATACAAATAATTATATAATTAACGCCTTGCTCCATTTCAGCAGAAACAGATCCGCTGTCTGTTCAACTTAAAGAACATGTCCCAATTCCGGCCTTTTTCCATGTCTGCCAATGGAACATGTCGTCGTACAAACAGAAACTCTAAGTCTTCCGACCTTGAGCAACAAATGTATTAACTATTGATTTCATGGTCTACTGCAGGGGCACAGTGTTTCGTGAACTCCGTCGACTCTACCCCAGTTATGCTTGCAAAGAATATCTGGAGAATTGGCCACTTTTGGAACGAGAATGCGGCTACCGCGAGGATAATCTTCCACAACTTCAGGACATTAGCGTTTTTTTGAAGAGTAAGTCACACAAAATTAACAGGCTACCGTAGTAGGAGTAGGTACTACAAACTTGTCAAAAAACATTTCACTTGTTTTGATAATTAAATAGAATGTATTCAAAATTAGAAAATTAATACATTCATCTTCTATTAAATTAGAGAAAACGGGATTTCAATTGAGACCTGTGGCCGGCTATCTCTCCCCTCGGGATTTTTTGGCTGGACTTGCATTCCGGGTTTTCCATTGTACTCAATATATTCGGCATTCATCAGATCCTTTCTACACTCCGGAACCGTAAGTGTGATTTGTTTCCTTAAATTAATACTTCATCTGATTTTAACACTATGCATGATTCCCCTTGTAGAGATTGCTGCCATGAACTTTTGGGTCATATGCCACTCTTGGCCAATCCATCCTTTGCCCAATTCTCACAAGAAATTGGACTGGCTTCATTGGGAGCATCCGAAGATGAAGTTTCCAAAATTGCAACGGTAATGATAACATAAATTCTATTTACATGCAAGCATTAAGCAAATTAAGATCTAATTTCTGCCTCCACAGTGCTATTTCTTCACCGTTGAATTTGGACTTTGCCGAGAAGGAAGTAAATTACGAGTGTACGGTGCTGGACTGCTGTCGTCAGTTTCTGAACTAAAGCACGCTCTGGAAGCGAAAGAAAAGATCAAACTGTTTGATCCTGAAGTGACGGCACGGGAAGAGTGCATTATCACTTCCTATCAGAATTCTTACTTCTACACGGACTCCTTCGAGGATGCAAAGGAAAAGATGCGGTGAGACTGAGCAATAACGTTTCATAATCACAAATGAATCAATATGTATTTATTCCTCCCGATTGCTTAATCAACTTAGGCGTTGTAAAGGTACGGGCCAGGTTATACTGTCGTGGTTTTACGTGAACAGCGTATTATCAAGACTATTTAGTGTTTGGCATTAGCGGCTGTGATTTGTAAACTAGAGCGGTGCTATACACAGAATCCAACTAACGTTGTAAGTTCTAAGAGGAGAGTATATTGGTTTGAACCTTACAGTACATCTGTATATTGCACAATAGCCATTTCACATTGTAGAGAACAAAAGTTTTAGTTCTGTGATAATTACGCTATTAAACTCA
The DNA here is from genome assembly GCA_034693865.1 of Ceratophysella sigillata. Taxonomy (NCBI): domain Eukaryota; kingdom Metazoa; phylum Arthropoda; class Collembola; order Poduromorpha; family Hypogastruridae; genus Ceratophysella; species Ceratophysella sigillata. The sequence goes on from JAQFXY010000149.1 coordinate 19,212, forward strand.
GTGTTCAATAGGTGATGGAATTTAATCTTGACTTTCAGCGGGTAACCCAATTTTAAATCAAAAGAAAGCTAAACGTTCTGTTCTTTGGTATTTCAGCTTTCCAAAGAAGCGACTCTATGTAAAGTGGTTGAACCATGTCAGCTGGTCAAACTTCTAATATGTGATAAAACTCAGCCGCAGGGCGCATATCTTAGACCTAGATCAATACCCTCCTCTTATAGTTAGCAATTTTTACTAAATTATTTAATTCGGAAAATCATGTACTATTGTAAGTTGTATCCAACAGTTGGTGAATTTTTCGATAACGCCTACCTTTGACTTGTTTAAGACTGCGATAGTAGAATCTACGGCTAGGTAGGCTTAAATATCTACACCCGAAACCGGCTTCTAAGAAACTATGGAATGCTAATGGATAATATTTATTAATGTTACAGTGCATTTGCCAGCAAGATTCAAAGACCGTTTGGAGTTCGCTACAACCCATACACGCAGAGTGTTGACATTTTGAGTAATGCTGAGAAAATTGAGGCTCTCGTCTCCGAGCTCCGTGGAGATCTCTGTATTGTTCGAAATGCATTGAAGAAAATCCAAGAGCAAGACGAGACAGTGGACATTGAGGGAATTACACACATGCTCCAGGAGGGCATGCAAATGGACCATGACGTCGAAGAAGAAGAGGATGAGCTGGATTTGGACTTGGATCAATTTCGCGTCGAACACTAATTAACACTGATCAAGATAATAATTACAAGTATTTGAGTTGGCTAAAGCTAAAAGCCACGCGAGCAGTAGCATAGAATAGAATAGACCAGAATCGAGTAGGCTACGAAATAGTTGAATTAATAATTTTCCGTATGTTAAAGTATTACTAATAATTGGACAGCCGATAGCGCAGTAGTACTTAGTGCAACAGTAGAATGAAAATTTATTCATAATCACGTAAGTCATTCCAAAGAGTTACCAATTAGTATTCATTCAATATCTCTCTTGACCTATAATGGGATAAAGGTTATGGTGCTTGGCATAGTTGCCGTAGATAGAATAGAATTATTGCTGCTATTCTGGCATAGATACGTATTTTAGATCGTGGCAAGCTTCGCATTCTTTCAGAGTGACGATGATATCGCCTGGACAATGGGACCACAGAATGTAGGTAGTAAGTGAGATCTGGATTAAGCTTTATTTGGTTTAACTTAAATCTGTAATAATTCGTATTTCTAAAGACAAAGTGTTGATGTTGCTTGAAGTATTAGTGTCAATCCCTTAGTCCTGACAAAAAATATTAAAATAATACATGGTGGTCCACACGACTGAACTTATACTGCAACCAACTCTTCTTTCTCACTCAACAGCACTGCTCCTAGCATATTGCATTGGTCTGTCCATGATATTGTGCTCAATACGAGAGCTGAATCCTCCTTTGTACATGTGCATTCAACTCGATGAACGTAAAACTACAGAATCAGGGAGTTGCTCACAACCTTGTCCATAGGCTAAACTTGTTCTCAGAGATGTGTTAATACTTTTAAACGATTCTACGATAAAGTATCTCAAGAAGTCCCTCTTATAAAAAGCCCCGTAAAAAACACTTTCGGACGCTGTCCTTAATATAAAAGAGAATTCAAAATATTTAGCCTGACCTGCAGGAATTGAATAACCTGACCTAACTAATAAAGAACCCCTCGTCCTATCCCATTATTCCATTATCATGAAACGGAGCGTTAACGTAGCATGACATATTTTAATGACAACCCAATCCTCTGATGGAAAATTCTCCGCTAGAAACAGGATTCTCTTACCACGGATATTTGAGCATCTCTGTATTTAAAAATATGGCTCTGTTACAAATTACAAATGTATTAATAGTATAAATTATTTTTGGAAAAGTTAAAAACGTTATTTCGCCTTCCGATCCGACAGGAATAAATTCCAGGCTCCTGCCACAACCGTAATCGTAGCTCAATGAAAAGTGAACAAGGAATATTTGACGTTATTCAGGACATTTATCTGTTTCTGCCAGAGAATAATTATAAATTCATTTATCTGTATCAGCATCGACGTGGGGTATGAACCCATATCATATGGTCTGTCATACGTAATACGCACGTTTCATGATAGCTGTGAGTATTGAGTATTCGATAGGTTCTGAGTAACTCAACGATTCCACTGTACAGACAAGGAAGGATTCAGTGAAAAAGGTAGAGTTAGGTGCAATGCCCAATGCCCAGTCTTTGTGAACCACCCCTGAATAACGCATTGAATACATGATTCAAATGTCACACTTGCTTTTAAATGCAGATAGTCCATATTCATAATACTTCGCCTTCGTCACCAAATACTTGGGGAAATCCGGGTCAAACGTGAACTTGTTGGCTCCGTGCCAGGCATAGGTCATGGGACTGAAAGCAAGAAAGTGGGCAATCAATGCTGCAATCCTGAACTAATTTGCTGGAATCATAATAACAACTTTAATATTTTATGCTTACTTGGAGTCAATGAAGACGTTCACTTCGAACAGAGAATTGACACTTTTCCTCACGTCGTTTAGAATTCTTTCACGAAACCCAGGCATTCTGGTATTACCTCCCACTAAAACAATGTTTTTACAGAAATGCGGCTGCGTAGATTCAGGAAAATTCTGGATTACTGAGATCAGTGCCTCTGAAATTCCCATCTCGTCAATTCCAATATCCGTAGGATGAAACAAAAGTTCGGGAACTGTGAATCTCTCATTATTCATACGAAGTATCTACAATGATGAAATTGGTAACATATATCACGTGTATCTAGTGGCTCAAGTTTACATAATCTCTGTCACTTGGATCTTGAATACTCAGTTCCTTAAATACACCCACCTGCTCATTGTTACTCGGTTTCGTTCCGATTTCAGCCACCGGTCTCACGAACCCCTTCTTGATGTTTGAATAATCTGGCAATACATATTCACGGAGAATTGCATTTTCAGCAGGGCGACGGCGTGTTGTCTCCAGGTCTTTAATTAGATCATTGGAAACGAAGCAAAGATCTTCCTTCACCTGATTAATCAGGTACGTCTCGTCTAGTACATGCAGCTGTCTATATTGTCCACGGAAATAACCAGGATTAATAGCCAGATCCGAATTCCGTTATTGAGGGAAGGCATCAAAAGATACTCATGCAGTGAAGTAAATAAAAACAAAGAACTAACCTGTACGATATTACCTCCTTCAAATGATTGGTGAGAGCTTTGCCTCCGAAATCGATTCGACGAATCCCTTCAACTACTTTCTGTCCATTGATGAATGGAACGATGTGTGTGAAACTGTAACCACTGTCCACAACAATAGTACACAAGGTGTTGGAATGGTAATCCCTGGCATACTTGTAGTCGGCCATATGTGAGGCTGCAACATAATTAATTTCATTGCATAAAAATCTAGTGCTCGCCAAGAGACACTGAGAAGTACATGCGTTCTTTGCCTTAGCCTAGAATATGATATTGCGTCCTTAAAAATAAAACAACAATAGAGTTAAATCATACCAGTGGTTCTTGCAACAGCATAAAAATCGTACTCTTCATACAACAGCTCACACAATACTTCCTGATTGGAAACAAAGTTCAACATGGGCTCAGTCACAAGGATATTCGACTCATTTGGAGTAATTCCAAACCCCTCTGCACCAAACACATAATCCCAAATAATTTTCTGTGTATCTGGAGCAGACATGTATCCCTGAAATTCAAATTCTGAAATTAATTTACAAACATACATGTAAACAATTTTTTTCTTGGACGCATTATGTATCTAATTTTCACAAAAGTAACTCAATAAGGGAATTAATATTTTAACAAAGTCCCATGTTTTATAATATAGCTAACAATCAACAAAAAGGGTGCTAACCTTCTGAAACGGGAGTAAGAAGAATAAACCGGATGTGTCACGACAGTCATCAATTTGAGCTGCAACAAAGGGACGACGACGCTCACTCCTTGATTTGGCTATGCAGTTTGGCATCAACCTAGTTTAGTTTAAATTAAAAATATTTAATATAACAATTAAGTAACGATGTTCCTGGACTACTTGCAATAGTGGATTGTGCACGCACACTCTTGTCACCGATGACATGCATAGATATTCACGGCTCACTCAGAGTGATACATTAATTCGAGTTGAGTTGAAAGTTAGCACTGCAGAACCAACACAACACGCCGGAAATACTTTTGAATTATGACTTACCGGCAGAAATCATCCGGCTTTACGATGTTGGGATCGAATTGTCTTGCCAGTCCAGCCTTGATGGTACTCGCCCCATTGTCAAGTACCAGTGTCTCTCGCCCAGTCACGTTCATCAGAGTTTCTGAAAAGGCTTATAAAATCAATTAGCAAAGACTTGAACTTGGATTGATTTGACACCGTCGACGGTTGCCTAAAACAGGGTTTCAAATGTATATAGGCTTATTCTTCGCGCTCGCAACCAACTATTCCACTCCTTTCCACAAAGTGGCGTTTCGTCTCAACTATACTTTCGATTTCAGCAGAACTTCCTTTGTTCGATTCCCAAAAGAGAATAACATTATTAGGTACTACGCCGTATTCATGTTTCTCATTATGTCTTATGTCTGTCTAAAAACACAAAAACTTAAGTTCAAAGGTTCAAAGTCTGAGGTCTCAAGCAACGAGTAGTACGTGATGTATCTTGAGGCCTCGAACTAAAAAGGGTTTCTAGTTTCTAGACTTTATGTGCCTACAAAAACATGTAAGTAGTAGCAACTAACAAGTTGCGCTTTTTTTCTGCTAATACTATCACTATCCTCAAATTCTTTTTTTTAAGTCTGTTTATGGGTATTATTTATGTCACGTATAAGTATTAGTTATGTCACGTATAATACTACATGTGTCTGTAAGGGCTATGGCCATTTTATCGGACAATAAACTCATTGATTGATTGATTGAAAAGTCTGTTTATTTCAATATAGGGTATATAACTTACTGTACTAATATATAAGTATATCTGATATGACTAAAGTGAATTATGTCGCAGAAGGCGTTGTTCTTAATCTCTCTCGTCCTCAAATTCCTATAGTAATGGTGTTTGAGGAATGCGCTCTGTAGCTCCATGCTATAGAGTGTACGTACATACATCGTACAATACAACCCATACCTAGAGCCTAGAACCTAGAGCTGTCGTGGTTAGGTCGTTGGACAGTTGATATTTCAGCAAACAAAAATTTCAGTTGTTCAGTTATTCTGTGATCATTAGCAAAGGTCGATTCTCTGTGATGAAATTCAACGCCAATTCTCTGCGGATAAATACCATCTTGAATCAACAAGTTCCACTTTTGATCTCAGCGAAATATCAACATACCAAATGCGTATCGTTCCGAACGTGACTCATATAGCACGACCTACTCTGGCTCGAGTAGTTTACCCAGATCAAGTGTCGAACGACGTACTAGCAACTGGAGTTTGGAGTTTAATAAAATCCGAATCAACACCAAAGCGCTCATGTATACTAATACTCCACAGAGATACGAAGTCGTTTGGCGTTATAGGCTTATCGGCGGCAGGTTTACATTGACATCAGTGCACTTGCTGGTTAAAGTGTTTTCGTATATAATCAATATCAATACATAGAATAGATTAGGAGTAATTACCAGAGACCACTGCAGCCGGGCCCGCTGTACCAGACCGAGCCCGAACTTTATTCAAAACCTTTTCCAGAATCAGTTCCCTCTTTAGGTTAGGTTTGGGTAGCTCATTGGACAGGAGGTGTACCTCAACCTCAAGGATCTTCTTTTGGTGTCTGAATCGGTGTAAGCAAAGGCTCGAACCTCCTTTACTACTGTGCACACAAAAACTGGATCCGACTCCGCTAATCTCAATAATTGGAAACATCATGAAGCTGGGTCAAGCCACAGGTCACGGTTGACTGGTGGTAGAGGTCACAGGTCTGGTCACTGGTGTCCGTCCGGTGGAAGGCCGAATCTGACGTCTGGCATCTGATGAAGATGAGTGAACGACGATGGTAGCGAGAACGATGCGAGGTAACTCCAGCTTTTCAAAAATACCCCGGTTAGCGGCGTATTGCAAAAAACTCAAGCATTATTTAGAGATCATTGCAATTACGAATTGCGAATTACGAGGCATTTCATAATAACTTGCAGAAATGGATTTCGTGTACATTCTGGGATCATTTCGATAGATATTTACGTGTTCGCCATGATGGCTCGCCCATATTGTGTGGGCTGTGGATCCGCAGTTCAAATGTGTAGGTAATAATAAGTTGCACGATGGATTTTTGTGACTCGTGTCGTGAGTCGTGACGCAGGTCGATTTAGCGTCGTAAACTTCAGATATTTTTACAGTCACGAAAGACGAACGACGGCTAATAATGTTCCGTTTATGCAGTAGATAATTAAATTAGTTTCGTTATTAAAACCCAAAGTTCAACCCAGGTTTGCCTCGTTTCTGCTTAGTGTTTAGGCGGTTGAGAGCTAAGGTGATGATAATGCCTATTGTCGCTTCTACATATGTACTGTTGCCTGTTTCCTCTACTATTGTTTTATTCCAAGGTTATGTTATCATAGGCTTTCCAAGCTACGCGGACCTTGATTAATTAGTTTATGTTAGTTCTGGCTTCTGTGAAAGTACACAATAGGGCTTAAATACAGCAAACATAACCTAACTCGAATTAATCAAAGTACAAAGGCGACGAAAATGCAGTTGTTGAAGGTTACAGGCAACTCACTGGAGCGTCATCGTGAATATTTCGAATATTTTTAAAGCAGGTTGAGGTCGTACATTCACAGTAAGTGGTGATGTATGTATATGGATATACAATAAACCTACATTTATCGATTGCAAGTATTTAAGTTACTATTCATTGTCTGTACTAATTTAACTTTATTAATTAAAAAATAAAAATTGTCTCAAGTTACAAACTCCAATCAGTTCTACCTTTAATCAGGAATTTTGCTTGAATGTTCAAATAGCCAATCTAGACCAGCACAGAACATTAATAATTGCATGACCGTCTTCCTCACCCTTGATCCCTGTGATTTCAAATCAAATTCAATTATAATTCCTGTCAAACACACGCACTAACAATACATAACTTAGTATTACACTTCAAGTTTTCCGTTAGACAGTCGCGTTGTAATTTAAAAAGTTTTGATACTGTGTACAAACCTGAGCGCCGGATCTGAGGCTTGAAATTAGATTTGAATTAATTATGTGCATAGTTGGAAAGTTTTTATAATAGTCTACAACAATTGATCACGGAAGCCAATGTGGAAATATTTCCATATAAGGTATACTGGACATCTGAAAATTGGATTTTTGTTTAGAAATTGCGTTTATAGATAACGATACGTAATAGTGCTACTTGCGGCGTGGTATTTGGTTCTTAGCGATAATAGTAAATACATTTATTGGGTCGTCGGTCATATGTCATATATGAATTGCTGTCTTGAAGTTGATTAATAAAGTTTTTCTTAAAAGCCATTGTACACGCACATTACCTTCCCGGTCGATAGAAATCCTGTATAAATGGAACTACAATTTTATTGAGATCGTCTCAGTTCAGCTTCACACAGTTGACAGTTCTTGTCAAAATGACGAGCCCAGCCAAGATAAACAGGTTATTATGCTTTGTAGCATTGGGATATTTTAGTTTTTGTTCATGCGAGCTACATACTAAAACGGAAATTTTGTTAGACACTTTGAGAAGTATACTCCGTGAAAATTACGCTGCAAAATGTGACACAATTTTACTAAGTAGTACCCTTAAAACTGTTGGTATTCAATCTTCAAACCAAATATTAAGCCTTGGAAGACACGTAGGAAAGGACTACACGCCAATTATTCAGATTGGGCGTAGCGTCTGTAAGGACGCACATAAGTTAGAAAAAAACTACTGTAGCTTTAGTCATATATTTCTAAAATCAAATTGCTTCACATTTCTCGTCCATGTTAGCCCAAATTCTTCGATCGAATCGCTTACAAAGTTCATCATCACTCTGCTCCGCCCTTCCACCGTGAATAGAGGAAAATATGTATTTTTTACAACGGAAGCAGCGTACTCCCAACCAAGGTTCCTGTCCCATGCAGCACTGGATTATTTCAAATATAAGATTGAAGTTACGGAGTCTGTTAACAAGAAGGGTGAGGTGAGGCGATTGCTCTACACGTACTGTTCCTTGAACTCAAAGACTTTCTCCTTGTTGGCTGCATACAGCTCCAAGACAGGCCTGAGAGTTTATGGTGAAAGCTTATTCCCCGACCTGACCCATAGGCCACACTCGAAGGACTTTAACTTCAGCTTAGTTCAGCCCAAAGTAGCCCAAGCACTGTCAAGCAGCAAGGCCTTGGAACAGTATACAACTGTTCACAATCCTGTACTCCTGTTTATTGAGGACCTCGCCCTGGCCTACAACTGGACTCTGGAGAACAAATTCTATGAAACAATAGCCACCTACAGGGGCGGCTATCTGGAAAGACTCAATCAACAAAAAATTGGTATTGGGACAAATTATTTTGCTGAGCGATATTCTGTGTACGTGGCGGAAACTTCTACAGCGTATGGTTTCACAAGCATCTGCTATTTGGAAAAACAACAGAATGTTATCACAACCTGGGACTCATTGGTCCATCTTGTACGAACCACTTATCCTGGATATAGTTACATATTTATCATTTCTGTAATCTGTATCGTTGTGGCCATTATTACACTATTAGGTCCATGGATTATGAAGGCTTCTCCTTCCCCAGAATCTTTACTACGTGTGCGTCTTTGGAGAAAATTCCGACTATTCTTGTGAGTTTTTATAAAAAAACATTCTGTACCTATGCATTTAGTACATATGTATTTGCAATTATATTGTGAGATTGGACAACTCTTGGAATTATGGTCAATCTCAAAATCGTTCAATATCTCGTTAGCATCTGCTTGAGCATCGTAGTATTTTATTGTGCAACATTTGGCTTAGCCGGAGTCTTTAACCATTTTCAATTCAACAACACTATTTAACAGCGCATTTGTCGAGAATTGTTCGCAAAACTTCAAAATATTGAACCTATATGCTTTATGCAGAAAAATTAGCTGAGCTAAATTTTAATTTAATATGTATCCATCAAATCCATCTAATTCAGCCATTTTCGTAAATTCCCGCGATGCGAGTTTCTAGATAGTCGTTATACCTGCTGCGTAATACCTGTCGAATGATTTGGATTGTGATTTGTGATCAACAAAAAAATCAGCTGAAACAAATCGTATTCTCACAATATATGCACAGTAACTCATATGGATAATTGGTTTCATATGAGGCGTTACAGGCTGAAGGTAACGTCAAATAGAGCAATGTCTTTAGTAGAGCAACAATACAGTGCTTAGCGCAATACTTGTCAAACCAATTTGCGCTTCAAAATTATGAAAAATTGGTTCAACTTTCATTAGGATATTTCATTGGGTTGCCAGTGGCAACTTGCCACTAAATTCTCTTTCTTGATGAATTTCTACAGGTCTGAAATGTGCGGTACATTTGGCGTTCTCAACAACATATCGTTCCTCCAACATGAAATGGTTCAAATCACGGGAAGAAGCCTGAGAGGCGTTAGAATAATTTTAATTGCCTGGTGGATTGTGAGCATCTGGTCTTCATGGAATATTCGAACCCAGTTAACATCCCTAACAACCTCACCAGATGAAACCACGCAAGTTCACTACGACTTTACCAAGTTGCTCATGGAGAATTCGGAGCGGATATACGGCGGAGTCCACGTGGAGAAGGAAACAGTTACGCTTCTGATGCCGAAACATAAAAACGTTATAAAACATCTCGAGTACATTGAAAACCCTGTGGACTGCATTCGGAAGATTTTGACATCCAGTCGCTATTTTGCCTGCATTCAGTTTCGGGATACTCTCGAGGCCGCGAAGCATACTTTTCCCAAAGCACAGAGGGACATGTTGGTAATGAAACATCTGGGATTTTGGCAATCATCTTACAGTGTCGTGCTCGCTTTCCCCAAACACTTTCCCTATGCGGAGAAAATCAGCCAGAGAATGAGTTACGCACTAGAATCTGGTATTTTGCATCATTGGCAAAAACAAGGCTTCGATGCTTTGGAAATTGAGCCCAAGTCCGCCGTGTCAACGGGCAATTTACACGCGGAGGGAGCTAATTCTGACCAGAATGAGGACATATCTGGGCGTCGGCAAATGCATTTACTCGCTATGGCGTTTCTTGTGCTTTACTTAGTAAGCTTTCTAGTATTTTTGATCGAAATCTCAATGCACAGGATATTCTTCATAATTGAATGTATGCTAAGAAGATTTCCATGCTGCCATACGAAACTACTTTATACAAGATCTTCAAATGAAACACTTGAAACAATAAGTGAAAATAATGCTTTACAGGATTTGTCACAAGAATCAATACGACTTCGAGGACATTCTGTTGAGCAGTACGGCTAATATTAACTGTATTATCCTGAAATATTAGAATTAATTTAATTCATAATCAGAGATACCTTTGATTGCATATGTAATTAAATTAGTATTATGCATATAAAACCCGCACTTCTATTTATTCCAAGCAGTTTCAAATAAACTTTTAAACAAAAACACATATATTTAATATGCTCAACAATTCGGCCAGTTGAGTTTCATTTACTAAACTTTTAACACAGTTATTCGAAGATTAATCTATTTCATATTTTATATTTCTAATAGTCATGAAATTAGAGTAATCAAAAGACGGGACTTAGTTCAAGAAGCTGTACAAATACAGTATTTGCGCTATTTCTGATAAAATGAAGCATTCGCACTCAACGGCTGGTTTTCGCTGCCCTCAAGACTAAACTTGAATTGAAACAGTACCAAAACATATGTGATGATATTCGTCAATGCCTGAAAATTGAATTTCAAATGTAAACCTATTCTGAGTTCACTGGGTTTTGAATTAGGGAAAGTTAGAATATTAATAGTGGCTTGTGACTTACAGTTCCAATGAATGAAAACCCGACCACTGTCACGTGAAACGCTGTAATTTTCAATGGAAACTGGCCAATTACGGTGCTAAAAAGTAGAATTTGCTGACAAAGTCTTTCATCGGCATAGAGCAGGCTTGCTGAGTCGAATACGCGTAATGGGAGTCGAGCCTTCATAAATAAAATAATTAAACACATTGATCAGTACATTGATCAGTACAGCCAAGTCAAGGTCAAGGTAGACAATATTGTAGTAAATAAATATACATTTACCGAAAAATATAAGAATTCCGCAGCAACAAGGATACAGGACAGAGTGGACAGTACTGCGAACATCTGGATTGACCACAACCACAGAATACTCGAAGTTGACGTCGCAGGCATCTCGTCATTTGGCAAAGTCTGTGACCAAATGTAGGGAAGGCTGGAATATACTGAAGCTGTAATCGTGAAACAACACGCTCCGAGCAGCAGTAGAATCTAAGTACAATAACAGTATTTGTAGTCAATATCATATCCAGAATAACCTATTGTGTATAAAATTGTGTATAAAACAAAATATTCAAGATTATTTGAAGATTATAGTTTTTATAGTAACTTAAGGCATTAACAAAGATCAAAAATTTAATTATCTAACAACTTTGAAATGGGCGCCGAAGCTTTTTCTGAACATCCTGACCCCGTCTGGGTCAACCGAATTAACCCAAGATTATTCAACGAGTTGAGATTTAGAGCCCATTAGGAAGTTGTTCAGAATCAACAAATACTGCCAAATTCTACAGAAAGGCAACTCTATTATTTCTAAACAGAATAATATAGTGGATATAAATAGGCTTACCTGAACGCCAAAGAATTTCTCGAAACATCGAACCGTGTCACTCAAGCTCGAATGAAGGATTCGAAGTTTCTCCACCTTCCCAGCGCTAACTGCTTTCGAGGAATTAGCAAAATCTGTTTCCAATTCGGAATAGATGAAGAAGTAAATGGGAGTAATAGCAGAGCAAACTAGGAGGAAGAGTTTACCAAAGGACATCATTACGCCTAGAGTAATTGTATCCATTATAACGAACGCTACACCAATAACACTGTTCAAGTTCAAATTAAAACTAAATAACCCAGGAACTGCTTTCCCATGCCCATGTGCCATTTCGTTTCTGCTAACGTTGGTCAATAGCGTGTAACTGATACACACTGCATATGTGAAGCAGAGACTAACCGTGAATATACTCAGGTATACCGACAAGGAATTCAATATGCGATATCTTCTCAATGCCTCTTTATTTCGACTGATTTTGATTTCATCTGCCAACGCTTCCAATTTATTCCAACCGGCTGAAAATTCTTTTGCGGATACGAGCGATTTTAGAATCACTGCAACTGTACATGCGTGCGTTGCCAGAGTTTGATATGTAATTGTGTACAAGTCCGTGCCTTCCAAATGCATTATATTTTGTAAGCTCTGCTGAAAGTGCGTGTACACAAGCATGGTAGTCAGAAATTGGGCAAGATTTCGGATCAAAGTCCAGAATACTGGGATTGATGCCCATTTAAATTCCGCTAATACGAGGTGCCGGTCCCTTTTGAAGCTAAACGTCAGTGGAAGAACACCCTGCACCTGGAAAAGAGATAAGTTACGGCTTAGAATTAATGAAAATAAATCTGAATTGATTTGACTCGAAATTAGAATACTCGATTGTTTCGTATTAGGTTCCTTGTAAACGGAAGAACTAAATTCACTGGAATATGGAATTACTGATATTCGAGGCATTTTTTGTCTCTGGCTGGTTACCTTGCTAGTCCAGCACTGACAGCATCAACCAAATAAGTATTGCAGACTTTCATTAATTTCGGAGAAAATTGCTAATCCAATATCCAATCATCTTAGTTCATCAAATACAGTTCACTCACGGTCATTTGTTATTCATTTTTATTGCAAAATAGAATTAGACATTTGACTTTGATGGACAACGTGAGAGGATAGCAGGTGAGCTTTGTTCTAAATGGATCAATAAATATGTAGTAAAAGTATTCATTAACTTGATTAGAATTTTAGAGTTTCGGAGCATTGTCCAAATCCCAGCTATTCTCTATGTATTTATACATAAAAATAGCAGACGCACACGATTTACTGAGCCAGACTGTGTATATCCGCGTCAAAAATGACAGGATGTTCCAGCGTTCATTAGGAACAATGCAGTACTCTCCAAACAATGATTTAACCTTAGCCAACTTAGGTCAAAAGTGCTGAAGAAAAGCAAGCAAATAATTAGTGCGTTTTCTATTAGTTGGGTATTGATTTGATTAAATCCTATCGGATTAGGGATTGATTTATTCAACCCACAAATCATGAACAGTATACATTGTTTGCCTTAATTAATACACATAAAATCTACCTATACGAATATACTGAGTCAAATTCAATTACAATTTTCCCAGAAAATCATAGTATAATTCAAAAATCAAAAAATCAAAATCACCAAGCTTTTTAAAACATTAGCTCCTAGATGTGTGCCAATTTCTAGTTTATTTTATTTAAACGTTACTAAGATAACTAAAGTCCAGCGTAGTGAAAAACCACAACGGTTTCTCACTAGGTTTATGCATTTACTTTCTTACCGTTTAAATAAAATGAGCTAAAAATTGGCACTAATGGGACTAATGTTAGCCATCGTATGGTAGTTTTGATTTTTGCATTAAAATTTACAACATAAAATAAATTGTTGGAATACAGGGGTGAGGGGGCGTATCTCGGCCTTAAACTTAAATGAAACACAATTATTCAAAAATATCAAAATGTTCAGTTCGTCTTAGATCAATGTTTTTTTTTATATTTTGCGTTTCGCGATTATTGTTGAGGCTTCAGAATCCACAACACTCAAAATAATTTTAAGAAATGAAAGTATAAAGTTCTCAATACAAAGCATGTGGCGGAACGAGTCAAATGTAAGCGCCCAGAAATTTTCAGTTTTTTTTTTGTTCTAACCAATACAGCGGGAAGATTTTGAATGTTCGAACTGACGAATGAAAGTAAGCCCAAAGCAGGAGCTCAAACAAAGAACGTGGGAAACGGCGGTTAGCTCTTCTGTTGTTGTGCAAGAAAAACCAAAAACGGAACAGTCGAGCCGCGTGTTTGTTTCTTAATTTGTCATTCCGCGTTCTTCAGCAGACGTCAGACGTCCAACATCAGCAGTGCTGAAGCGGTGCTGGATTTTAGTTTTCCCTATTTGACATCGGACGAGGATTGAAGAACTGGACTCTTGTCAACGATGTTCTTGTCCGTGTTCTCTGACATAGTCACAGTCACCATTTAAAGAATCTCAGAGACGCTGACGCCGAGCTGGAGTGGTAAAACACTCAAATTATATATATTGTATATATATTATATATTATGTTGTATTATTCAATTAACTAGGTTAGATTAGGTTTCCAAAACGCCAGAAAGTTACCGAAAAAACTGGGGTTTAGTTAATATTTTAGCTATTCTGGCTAATGACAAGGAACCCATAGTAGCTAGAATAACATTGGGCCTAATTTCTACACTAGCTACCCAGCGTAAATTGTGCAACAAATAAACAGCAAAATTCAGAACTTAGAACATCCACATCAACGATTGGACACTAGACAATCGAAATGGCAACTCAGTTCATCATATACAAATTGTTTAGCCAAAACCAGCGTTCCTCTTTTGTCTTTAAAAATAGGTTTACCATTTTTTGCTAGCGAATGCGACATAAACTACCTCAGGATTGCTTAAATTATGTAATTAGATGCGCTTATTTATGAATGTGGGAACCAAACCTGTGTTGTGTTGTGTGTCTAGTTCATCTGAACCTAAGCTATAGTAACTTCACTTAACTTTTATTGTATGTTTGTAGTTGGATTTTGTGAAAATGAATTCTCGAAAATTCTCGATGCCGAAGAAGTCTTCAGCTCTACCAACTGGATTCACCACTGCGCGTGGTAAGCCACTTCAAGTCAAGGAATCCACACTTAACACACGAAAAGGAATTTTCGAAGGAATTATTGACGGAGCTGAGGTGGAACTGGCCTTAACTCTGGATCTTGGGAAACTTGAAACTGAAGATGCTGCACGCAATATTCCCGCTGCTGCTGGTAAAGCCACACCAGACACTTCCTCACTTGTTGCTTCTCATGTGGACACACCCGTTAACACTTGCAATGCTGCCCGCAATATTCCCGCTGCTGCTGGTAAAACCGAACCAGGTACTTCCTCCCTTGTTGCTTCTCATGGGAACACACCCGTTAACACTTGCAATGCTGCCCGCAATATTCCCGCTGCTGCTGGTAAAGCCGAACCTGGTACTTCCTTCCTTGTTGCTTCTCATGTGGACACACCCGTTAACACTTGCAAACATGTTGGACTTTCTGCTCGGAAGAAACAAGGACGAGGAACAATTACGGAATCTGTATCGGACAAGAACAAGGAACTTTTTGATGGAAGTTTTAATTCTGCTAAGGAGGAACCTAACTTCACAATTGATCCTGCTAAAATTAGTTTACCCGTTCCTAAAACTAAGGGCTTCCTTACTGCCGGTGGGAGGCACGTTGGTGTCACGGAAGCTTCACTGAAGGAAACAAAGGGAAAGTTTAAAGACACGATTGTTGTTGCTACTGAGGAACTCAACTCCACCGATGATTTGATCAAGCCTGAATATCCGAATCAAAACTTTCATCTAGAGAAATCCCGGGCTGAAACTTCAACGTTAGCTCCTAAAGAGAATGGGAAACAAGTAGAAGCTGTGAAGTTACCGAGACAGAATTCTAACAACATCGTTGGTGACTTTCCGGACGACGATTCAGATTTTGAAGACTGCGTTATAGAAAGTCCTTGTGCCAAGCCGATTCCGGTGGCGTCAGCCTCTACGAGCTCGGTTCTTCGTCGTGGTAAGAAATTGTTTGAAGAATTAGCTCAAGAGAGCCCGTCGGATGATTCACTGGATTGCTTGGAACCGTTGGGGAAGAAGATCAAGGTTTCTAATACATCGAACGTGCGGGTAATGGATCTAAATGCTACTGTTGATGATTGCGTGGGTGCTATGACGCAGGAAGTGATTGACAGTACGTTGGCACTACTAGCCGATGAAGCCGAATCTAGCTTTGCACAAGACGTTGAAATGGATGAAAGTTTTGCACCCGCTCAGCAAAGCTTCATATTGTCTAGTCCTCCAGAATCACCAGCCAGAGATTCAGATATTGCTTCAAGAATCCAGCCGAATATTAATACAGCACGAGAAGCGGCTCGACTGGCCCAGGAAATGAGAATTCGCTATACTGTATCAATATTAATTAAACCAAATCCGGGTCTTCTCTGGCATCGCAAAAACAGTGCACCACATCGACGAATCAGTTTGTGCACATTGACCAGATCAGCTCCGAAGGTGTATTCTGAACAAGAACTAGCTCAATTCAAACTGAAGAAGTCGATTTTAAAAATCAACGCAGAAAATGCAGTGGCTTTTCGATTTAATGTCGCCGAGTTTTACTGGTAAGTGTATCCAACCTCTTTATTATTTCATTTAATGTGTGAAGTAACTAAATTCACAAGTTAAGTGGAACAATTCATAGCTTGTGTCGATTTGGCTCTTGTTAATTCAGATTACTTTGCCTTTACAGTGAGTACGTGGCTCTCAAGAACGGTGAAGGGATTTTTGTTGAAGATGACATTTGTTTGGTTCTAAGTTCGGATTCTTCACTTGGGGCTGAAGAGTTCGCCAATGGTTTAATGGCAAGTCCTGCGGTGGACCCGAGATTAATTAGCGTCAAATGGGTTCATAACCACTACCGCTGGATTGTATGGACTCTTGCCAATTATGAACTGAAGTTTCCGCATCTCTTTGCTGGAAGGTACATTAATCTTTAATCAGTATTCTTGTTTTGATTGTAAACGCGCGTATGTATTGTTGATTGTGTTTTATTTTCAATACTTACACAGATAAGTCAGCACATAGTTTCGCAGTCTCATATAAATACATTTTTGTTTGTAGAGCCTTAACGCCCGAGAATGTTGCCTTACGACTCAAGTATCGTTATGACCGTGAAATCGATAAGAGTCAGAGATCAGCAGTGCATCGGATTACGGAGCAGGACGATGTGGCATCTAAGAGAATTGTTTTGATGGTTTCTGGGATCAAATTAGGAGTAGGTCACGAAAACTAAATAACCATGGTCATGTCCACGTGAAAGTATTGTTTGTGTTTTCATACCCGTCAAACTTTTCTTTCATTAGGAAGGCGGGGAGGGTGTAAAGGAAAGGAGCACGTTGAACGAGTCGAATCTGCTGGATACCACATCAAGTCCTCGAAATTCTTCGCCCAATACATCTGGTGCTAGAGTAACTTTGGAACTTTCAGACGGATGGTACTCGATTCCAGCTACTGCAGATCATAACATTGCGTCTTTTGTGGAGAAGGGTACGATTGCTATTGGGACCAAGCTAATTCTAACGAACGCCGAACTGGTTGGAGCTGAAGCCTCGCATCCGCTGGAGGTTTGTATTATAAAATCTATCTGTAGAACATTGTGCTCGCATTATTAAATATCAAAGCAATATTTTGCTTCTCTGGTCAATAAATTATTCGTCCATTAATTTGCAGGCTGATGGAAAAGTCATGCTCAAGTTTGGGGCCAACTCATCCCGTCGGGCTCACTGGAACACTCGTCTCGGTTATTGTAAACAAGCCTCTCCATTTCCTCTTGTTTTGCATTCGATTATTTCAACGGGAGGAGTCGTGCCTCTTATTCATGCTATTGTTGCTCGACAATATCCCTTGATCTACATGCACAAGAATTCGAAAGGAAAACCAAGTAAGTTCATGCATTCATTATGTATTAATGATTGCGAGCCGATATGGCCACTATCACTGCTCATTTTCGCTCTTCTTTAACAAAGATAGGATGTATATTTATTTACTCAAAAACTCAAGAATATGCGCATATGTGTGCAGTAAAAACACCCGAACTATGCACTTTGTATCTATGCACAATTATGTATTGAAGCATTGTATTAATATTTCGTTGTTGATTTTCAATTTATTTTGAAATTTTTTTTTATTTTATTGATTTTTTGATTTTTTTAGCAATTTTTTTTTAGTTTTGGAGATTGTTTTCCGAACTTTCATTACGACTGAATGACATTTTCATTATTCCTTGCCTCAAAAGTGTCGAAATATGCGCACACGCAAAATGCTCCACTATGCTATATTATGCAAACTAGCATAAAATAAGCAAGTATGCTCCAAATCAATAAAATACGATAAAATTTGCAACATAAATCGTAGGAATATATAATATCGGTGTGCTGTGAACAAGGAGATATCCTAAGTTTATGGCAGCTCTAAGCTAAAAGAAAATATGCAAAACACGGTCTTTCTTTTAAACTTGTAACCATATATGTTTTGTTTTCCGTTCCATCAACAGCTTTTGAGAATAAAAGAACTCACGACAAAAATCAGCGGGCCAGAGAATTGGAACGACAATCGAAAGTTGAGCAAATACAAATGGAAGTTGAGAAGGAAATTGATCTTGCTCATGCAAAGTCAAAAGGAGCTCGAAGACAGAGTCTTCAGACCTCTTTCAAGCGAGAAATGTTGGAAAACATGAACCCGGAAGATTTGTTGGACTTGATGGAGTCTCTGGGTGATTCGGCTTCCTTTGAGGTACGCACGAAACGAACCTTACAAATAACTTACCAACTTAAGCGATGAATTATTTCTTTTCCGCAGCCGATGTTGTCACGCAGTAAGTTAAATCAGATCCAAGAGTTCCGCTATCAGCAAATGGAAAAGGTTCATGCTAAAGTCCGTACAGAATTGGAAAAGAGACTTAAAGATTTGGATAAAACGTCCAAAGATCCACAGCCTGTACCAATTTTGAAAGTACGTGCCTTTACTCGTATAATAATTTATAACTATATCAAACTGAATGCAATAAAGTAGGCTTAAACACAGTATTTACGTCCCTATAGCTACGTATCGTTGATGCAAGAAACGTTTCCGTCCAACCCGCCCGAAGCTATGCTGTCGTTTCAATTTGGAGACCAGGCGAGGATCTCCAACGAATGCTGACTGAGGGATCAGCTTTCCAAATCTTGTCTTTACTTCCTTCAAACACTCATGCTACTGAAATTAGACTGAATTCGACGAGAACAACCAAGTTCCTTCCATTGAAACATGCGGATATGAGCAACTACGAAGCCGTGCGTCGTAGTTACTATTCACTCTCCGAAGTTCTGGAGGATGACTTTGCTCCTACTTTTGGAGAATTCGACACTGTGGGTCTCGTTGTTTACATAGCGCCCTTTACTGAGAGTGTTGGTCAGACTGTCTACTTAGCTGACGCCGACAAGAACATATTGGGAATCAAATTCTGGAATCCACTGACGGTTCGCCAAAAACGGTTTAATTTGTTGAAACTCGGGCGTGATCTGTAGACATCGTTATCTAACCTTTCTCTATTCTAATTTTTTCAGAACCTAGGACTAGAAGAAATCATCAAAGTCGAGAGTTTTCTAGTATTGAGTAATCTCCAATGGAGAGCGTCTAGTCCCACGTGTAAGATCCCGACGGCCTTTGTTTATGAAAATACTTTGTTCACTCTCAATCCGAAGGATGCTGCAATGGAGAAAGTGCTGGGCGAATTACGGGAAGACCTTGTGGTAAGCCCTGCTACTAAGAATTATACATAGGTACGTCTTTGTAGATGTGTGTTTGACACGATTACTATTGACTTGCTGGTTTAAAATAGGATTTCAAGAGATTTTCGGTGTCCTGTGAAATGAAAGTCTACTCCATGCTTAGTGGAAGGAATTCTTAAAATCAAAGTGAGAAGTTCAGAAACGTGTCATTACAAAACGGAAAATGTTCCCTCCTACAACGAGCTTTCGACTCCAGAAAATAAATTATACACAATCTTTCAGTTAACGTTCGTATTACTTAGCCAATAGAAAGACATAGATTGAAGAGACCATTTTTGTAGTGAATAAAAAGGGTTCCATGGATAGAATAAGTGGTTTAAGACATCGTCAACTCTGTTTTTCTTATAAGAACAACTGTTATTACTTTTTTTTACTTCATACTATTTGTTACAATAGACTCTTTACTATGCTAATTTCATTTTAAAACGAATAAGTGGTTGTGGTTAATATAGTACATATCCCGATTCCCAAGTTTAATAAAATTAATATTTTCCCCGGCCTAATATCGTCTTTGTATTTCGTTTCAATTGCTAGCTCGCTCGATGGTACCGGTGCGGTGGTTGTTCAATTTACTACTTATGTAGTTGTTCCGGGCTCTAAATGGAATTAAAGAAAATAGTTATTTAGTTATACGTTGTACTGTACTGAATGCATTTAGCAGTCCTGCTCTATCCGATTACTGTTTATCTTTCTCTAACCTTCATAGTCCTCGAAGGAGCAGAATGTAGGAGGTGTGCACGAGTACCAACTTTCGTTCCCATCCCCTTGAGCCGACTCACTTGTTCCGGAGGGCGTTGCGTAGTACGATGACTCCGTTGTTTCTCCATCCAAATTTTCATCTTTCCGGAACGGCAATAGTTCGGACTTGAGAGGGATCGACTTAATTTCAGTCTGCGCAACTCCCATCTTCTTGAACTTAGCGCACAAGGTCCCCAGTGGAGTTTCAACTTCATTCGATACGTCTAAGAGTGGCGTATGGCGTTCGGTGTAGCCAACTGCAATTTGTGCCATGTCTTCATCCTCTGCCTCAGTTGCGTTTTCATTTTTCGCAAATGGACTCAAAGGCCCACCAAGTGTGAAGCGCTTGACATCACGATAATCTGAGAATCCAGTGTTCTGAATCGTCTTTGGACTTAGCAACAAACATTCTGCCATTTCTTCGTCCCAGTCATCTTTAATAGCTTCAGATGATAAAAAGCTCTCAGTACTTTTAATAGGAACCAGGTTTTCTTGATTATCGTGCTGCTTCGTAGCGAGTGGAGTACGACTGCAATCTGGCTTAATATTCGTTCCCAACCCTTCAGCTGCCAAGATGGGGACGTAAGCTCGCTTCGGTGTCAGGATCGGAATCTTCGACTTCAAGACGTTTTTTGGATGCACACGCCGTCGTAAGCTGCTTACGGTAGGCCTCTGATAGTGGGGAGTGGCCAGATTCTGTTTTGTAGTAGAAGCAAATCGGATATTTTTTGCTATAGGGACAGGAATTTTCGACATTTTCTTATTCTCCATACCATTGCCTACAAAAACGAAAAATCAGTGTCATCAATATTTAAAACTTGAATTATAAACACGAGAACGGTAGATTAACCATTTAATAGCAGTACATATCCTTGGTATTTCAGTTCAAGTAATTTAAAGCTAAATTAAACTAACTTAACCTGTGACCTGAACCTGACTCTTTTTTATATAGACTTATTATAACATCACTTGCTTATCTCAATTAGTGCAACAGCTCTTGTTCTGGTCATTTCTTCGTTAGTGTCATGTCACAGGTTTCAATACAGTTTCCTACTTGGAATTGGTTAAAAAAAAGCTTAGAAATTTTTCGTGTACCCCCTCAAGCACACTCCAACACTAATTCTTTGTCAGTAATGTATTTGTAACCTTTTTTCCCAGTTGCACTAGTGGTGGTCCGATGTGCGACGGACGAGGAGGATGGATTAGAGCGCTTGACGTTGATATCAGACATTCCTTCGACTAGCCTGGGCTGACAACGTTCGAGAGTTTCCTATTGCGGCAGTACTTGTTGTGGTAAATAATGTGAGAAGGGCTAGCTAACTGACAACTACTGTGACTGACAAGGTGACAGGTCAACAGACGACGGTCACACACAAAATCTGTCTCTGTCCGATTCTTCAAACTTCAGACATCAGACGCTGCTGCTGCTGTACAAAGTAAATCCAACGTTGAACGTCCGGTCCGTTGTTGTCCGTCCGTCCAGCTCAGTCCTGCTGCTGCTGCTAAGCCATAATGCTGGTATGTATGGTGTGTAAACTGCTGAGCGGGGAAGTCTTGTCGGCCGGGTTTACCGCTCACACCAAAGCGAAGCAAACATGTCATATTCTTTACTGTAAAAACATTATAAACTTTAGACGAAATAAAGCGGTTAGTGTGTTACGCATACCGATTCACTTGGGGAAGGGCTAGTAGTGAAAGGCCGGGCCTCATGCCGCATTTATACCGAGTTAGGCAAGACAGTTCACTAGCCAAAGCTGTGTTTTAGTAAATAGAGCATGTTGAACCAGTTGGGGCCTAGTACAAGGGTGTTTGCGGGAAATTTGAGCATTGGTGGTGCAGGAGCTTAGCTGTGGACCACGAGGTTGCCCTTCAGATTCTGGATTCAGACAGACCTCGTGTTTTCACTTCGTCACTTGTCGCTTGACCTGAGCTTTGGCACAGACAACCAACACGGATCATCCTTGACATTCGCTTGATGACTAGGGTCACCATGCTCACCAACGACCTTGTCTCAGGTAAGCCTCATAAGTTCATAATAAATTTCCACTTAAGTACACAGGCATCAGGCCCAGGCCTCCTGTCGGTGCTTAGACGACTTAGGTTGTAGATATGCCAACGTACACTGTATCCTTCTGAGGTGGATTTGAATACACCCGAATGATACAGGACGGCTGTTTCAAGCTGTTACCCGGTAATTGGTAAGTAACTTTCTTGAGTGGTCTAAGCTCCCACGGGAGGCCTGTAAGTACCCGAAAATTCCTATTTTGTTAACAACGATTGGGCATAGTGTCACCTGTCACAGCTCTTGCGCTTTCTTCAACTTTTAGATTTCTGTTACGCTGATCATGACTAGGCAATGGTAAAGATCCATCCATTATTCTAGCTACGAGCCATTGAGGGTTAGGCTAAATCAAACGGTCAACGGCATGAGCCGAAAACATCGAAAAAAAAGTTTTTTTTAATCCACCTACATCATTTATGAACTCTTGGTGACAATTACCAAGATATTACCAGAACAAAAGTTGTTGTGCTAATCGAGATAAGCATATTTCGTGTAAATAACTTTTCTCCAAAGTGTTACTCAGGTCAGAGGTCAAGCCAAGGTTGTCAATAGTTGCGTTTAATCTGCGACCTAAACCTGACACTTTGAATGCAAGCTAGTTAAAAAACAGTTGCTTATCGCGATGAACACACCAGCTTTTGTTCAGGTCATTTCTTCGTAGCAGTCACAGGACAAGAGTTTCATAATAGGTGTAGGTTAATAAAAAGATTTTTGTGGCCTTGGTTGCTTTGCTGAATGCTTTGCTGAATGCATTGTTTATGGTGTTGCTAAAAGCGAATTAAAGTACCTACATATACCTATGACATATGAGCATGAGCTGATATAAAATATAACTCACAGCTCCTGCCTAAGTTTGCCAATTGCTTGCGTAATAGCAGTAATATGTAAGAGCCGGATTAATTATCCTCACCGCAATCGTCCACTTATTTTTCATTTCTGAACTTCACTTAAGAGCAAATGTACTTATGTAAAAGCATTCCTGCTAGAATTAGCTTCTATATCTGTACTTATTTGTGAACATGTAGCATGTTGTCAATTTTCAGATGGTGGATTTGAAACTACTTTGGGTAAATTAACTGCCAAGGTAAAAGCTGAGAAAGCTCAAACATTCAAAAAGGCTAAAGGGAAAAAGAATGAACAAAATTCAGGATACAACGGAAAAGAAGAACATGACGTGGATAGTAAATCAGGATTGGCTTTTCGAAAGCGGAAGGCTGGAACTGAGTCCAATCAAGTTGCATTTAACAAAAGTAAGTAAAAGTATATTCAATTTAATATCTTTCTTCTTACTAAGCACGGAGAGTGCATGGCTTCTTTATGCGCACTAGACTAGAACATCGTAACCCAGTCACAGTCAATATACTCTACGACACCACCTTAATTGATTATATTGAATTTCGGTTTTGCTTTAAGAACCAAAAGCCGAGATCCAGACGAATGGAGAGAAACCCAACTGGAAGGAAATGAAGGCAGAGAGAAAGCAGTTGAAGGAAGCAAGAAAAAAGAAGAAAAATGTGGAAATCTACACTTTGTCAAAAGAGTGGAAGATTATGTGGGAAGAATTACGACAGGCCAATTGCCCGAAAATCAGACGGGAGGTTTTATCGAAGAAACTCTTCTCAAAGCTTAAGCCTCATCTCAAAAAGGTATTAACTTTTGAAAAAAATATAAAATGTTTCTGTAGACTTGGTGTAGGCTATTTGATATATGATTTGCACTCAGAAGTTCAGGAAATTATATATCTATATAATATTGTTCTGCCGCAGATTGTACTTTCTCATGACACAGTACGAGTGGTTGAATGCTTGGTCGCTGTAGGAGGCGACGATATCAGAACGGAAATATTCGATATTTTGAAGTAAGTTTTTGAAATACGCGAATGCTGCATATGCTTCCGGTAATCTCGCTCTAGACTCATTATATTCAAGTTTCAATTTTTGCTTTATTTTCCAAGGGAGGACTTCCTAGCCCTTCTTACAGCTAAATATGGAAGCTTTCTTGTTAAAAAGCTGCTGACCTATTCCAACAAGAAACAGAAGAGCCTAATCATTGAGGCGTTTAGCACCAATGTGGTCAAACTGATGAAAAATCCAATTTCGGCTCCAATCGTAGACTGCGCCTTTACTGAATATGCCACTGCAGTAGAGAGATGCAAAATATTACAAGAATTCTGTGCTCCTGACTTTCGGCACTGCAAGGATACTTCAAATCCTACTAGTTTTTCCGAGTTTCTTGACAAGCGACCAGAACGTCTACCGGAATTCTTAAAAAATATGAAACACGAGGCATTAAAGATCATTGCGAAGTAAGTGCACTTTTGTGACTCAGAATATTCTCTAACTTTCAAGTAGCAAAATCAGAAAAATAGCCAAACAACGTTTGTTTCTACTTGCAGAGGACCTTGGAAATTTTGGACAGTTCACTCATTGTTACAGGCATATATGAGCCGTTGTGACGATGCCAATCGTTCAGAATTGATTGAATTGCTACGAGATCAGCTGGTGAACATGATGCACACGAAGCAGGGCACGGAGGTGGCAATGATCTGCTTGTGGCATGGGACGGCTAAGGTAACTCGCTTACACGTGGCTGAGTGTGATCTAATTTTGTTAACGGTCGTATTTTTTTTGGGGTATTTGAATTTTGACATTGCTGTAAAATCAATCAATTTTGTAGTTTTTGCTTACTTGTTTTATTCGTCGCAGTCGTAATTTACTACATTATTATGATTTGCAGGACCGAAAGATCATTGTAAAAAGTTTTAAAACTCATGTTGAGAAGATTTGTACTTCTGAGGAGGGGTACTTGGTAATGATGGCAGTTTTTGACACTGTTGACGACACAACCCTTGTGTCTAAAGTAAGAATCGATTGATATTATGATTGTTGCTTCATCCTTTGGGTTGTTGTATTAAGTTGTATGCGTTCCGTTAGGCACTTCTTCAGGAATTGTTAGAAAACTTGGATACAATTATGCAATCCCCTTACGGACGAAAAGTTGTTACGTATTTGGTGGCTCCTCGAAGTACTTCTGTCTGTCATCCCAATCAAATTAAATTGTTGGCATTGGGTGATGGGAACAAGCACAGGTACTACTTGGTTTACATACTTTCTCGATTTTATGCGAATGTAAACTCTTAAATTCTTGACAGTAATCAATATCATTACGGAATTTAATTTGTAGCAAAAAGGACAAGGAGGTACGACAGAAGGAGCTGCTTCAAGCTGTTCAAGAAGATCTCGCTTCAGCAATCGGTCGGAATTTAGGAACGTTGTTGGAGAAGGACAACATTGCTTGGTCAATCAAAACCATTCTTACTTCCATGGAGGGTAATTTGGCGAAGCATTTGCGTATATTTTAATTGCTCGCATTCTAGTAAGGTTATCGTTACTAAAAGGAATTGCAAACTAAATTTTAGGTCCTCACCTTGAAGGCGTGTACAAGAAGGTGGTGAGCGCTGCTGTTACGGCTGATCCGCTAAACGATTTCTTGAGGGAGTCTGTATTCAAACTGTACAAGGGCTTAATTAAGCATGATATGTTGGGAAAGGAGACAGGTAATATAATATTGTTTTAACTTCCAGTTGTTAGTCTTCTGTTGTCAAACTTAAAAAACCTCGATATTTCCTGTAGTTCGGTTCTGTGACGTTTTGCTGGACCAGTTGAACGAAAGCAACATCAAACAGTGGCTTGAGCTTCATCGAGGCTCAATTTTGTTGTCTATGTAAGTTCATGGAAGCATTAATATCATCATTTATTCCGTACATGAAATATCAAATTTTTATACATTTCAGTATGATCGAAACCCAAATTCCAGCAGTGGTTGACCGAATTCGAAAATTGCTGAAGACAAAGACTTGGTTGAAGTACCTTGAGACTGAACAAGTGCAAAATCGAGGAGCGGCTTGTTTGTTAGAATGGCTTAATAAGTTATAATACCGTTAAGAAATCAAACTTTGGAAACCCTAAATGGGTTCATTATTTCGTGTACTGTTTAATATTATACATAGTGTCTATGCATTAGGTGCACTAGGTAGAAGACCGAATACCTTTTCTTGACCATGGTTAACATTACAAAATGAAACTATATTCCATGTTGTTCATCTGAGTGGCTAGATTGGGAATTAAACGACAAAAATAAAAGTTTGCGTATTATTTGAGAAATATTGACAATATCGAACTATTTTGAATGCGACTTGCTCACTATATTCGGGCGTGCTTGGCTGGAAGTGCAAATCTGGAAAACTTTGTAAACAAAAATGGGAAAATGAGTAAAATAAATACTTGACTTTGAGGCGGAGGAAGTGCAAAATCCATTGAATTGAAAGATACTTCGTATGCCAATTTTGCTATTTCTCGCATACATTATACAATCTCATTTGTTAACTTCGTATTTACTAAGCCAGAACCAATTCGAAAGTACTACGCACTGCTCAACTTGAATCGAAGTGAATCACGGGATGTGTTTACTATTAAAGCATAATAATCAGAAGATGGTAGTCAACATTTATTTAACAGTTTTTTTATTCTTGAATTGGCTGCACCAGGTTTTGAATACTGAGGTGTTGTACTACACGAGAGGAACCTGCCCTTGACTGGGAATGAGACGAGTGGACTTGACATATGTCAATCAGACGTCATACACGCGTGCTAGACGTTAAGCTTAACATTTGTGAATTTTTCTATTTGAACTATTTGAAATACTGAGACAGGAAATCATTCACACTTGAAGGTACAATGCCGCAGAGAAGCTTTTTAATGAAATTCATATTCAAACGGAATGTATAAATAGAGAATACTACTAATGGTATGGTAAGCAATCCACGAAGCTCGTTTTAATGTAATACAATTATTCTCCTATAGAAAGACACTAGTAAAGCCATTGAAGAATCAGATGATACTAATAGATGGGAGATGTTGTGATTATTTGAACATTGAAGGAAGTCTCGACACAATTCCGCTCTACTCAGAATTCTTAAAGTAGTTCTTGCTGTCTTCAACAGTGGGCTTGATAGTTTTGGAACCTGGTTTCCAACCAGCTGGACAAACTAGAATTAATTGACATAATTGGGTTAGTTCCAGTTCAAAATAGGACAAATCAGTTTTACTATTACTAAATGCATTAAACAATGGATCCCTCACCTTCTCCATGCTTGTCAGTGAACTGGAAAGCTTGAACCAAACGGAAAGTTTCATCAACACTGCGACCAACTGGGAGATCATTAACAGTTATCTGACGGAGTCGTTGTTCGTCGTCGATAATGAAGAGTCCACGAAATGCAATTCCTTCATCGTCCTAAATATAAAAACGTAATATGTAAAGTGACCACATCGTATCACGAGGTTGAATCGTTACTTACAGAGTAAAAGCAACAAACCTTGTAAATACCATACTTCTTGGCAATTTCACCATTTTTATCAGCCAACATTGGAATATCCATTTTTCCCAAGCCACCAGCCTTGCGGGGAGTGTTAACCCTATTAGTAATTGGAGAAAATCGTGAGCTTACTCCAACGAATCAAACGCTTGTAAAGTATATTCACATAGTTCTTTATTACCAAGCCAAATGAGAGAAATGAGAGTCCGTTGAAGCTGCGATAACTTCACAACCAATGTTATGAAAATCCTCA
This sequence comes from Ceratophysella sigillata, assembly GCA_034693865.1. Taxonomy (NCBI): domain Eukaryota; kingdom Metazoa; phylum Arthropoda; class Collembola; order Poduromorpha; family Hypogastruridae; genus Ceratophysella; species Ceratophysella sigillata. The sequence continues at coordinate 47,325 of JAQFXY010000149.1, forward strand.
GCACGATCCGAAAATGCAATGATTTCAGTTGGACACACAAAAGTGCTAAAAGGAAACAGGGTTTGACAAAATTATACATACCGACAATTACTAGTGAACAGCAGCGAATGATTGGGTACTCACAAATCCAACGGGTAGAAAAACAAAACCACGTATTTTCCTTTGTAGTCATCCAAGCTAATTTCCTTGAATTCTCCATTCACAACAGCAGTTCCCTTGAAGAAGGGTGCGGGTTTTTGAAGTTTCACCTGTGGAGCGGCCATTTCTTCGTCTTCAAGCGTGTCTGTGTACTCAGCAAAAGTATCCTCTTCGTCTGGTTCTCGTTGGACGTACTCGGGTTCTGGGACTTCTTCCAAGTAAGACGCGCTAGAACGGGTATGGACCTTTACCGGGCTAATGTAGCTGTACTTCTGAGTGACCGATTCACGTGCTTCCTGATCCTTGCTTAGACGAACTGATTCCTCAATTCGAATAGGGCTTTCTTCCTTGGACTCGACTTGTTCAACTTGAGCAGGACTTTCTTCCTGGGATACTGCTTCTACTCAAAGGAAGAAATAGATCTCAAAAATAGCTGAAAAACATTCTTCCTTTAGTTTAAATACAGGTGATAAAGTGCGCTACCAACAACGGTTCTACTTGTTCTACACATATCTACGCCGGATCTATTCAACTACGACCATTAGTTAAGTGCATTCTAAATTAGTGATAATGTGCCCAAGGGAAGTCAAGAAACCAACATGGTTGTGTGTTGAGAAATGGATGAATGCAGCTCAGTTCGGAGTAATTGATTTTTTGCTAATAAATTGCTGAGCTGAGCTGGAGAAGTAGAGCAGCAGTGTCAAGTCGACACGGTTACTGCCACACACCAATTAAGTTTAAGCACAGGAAATACCTTGAGCACCAATTCTAATGTGAATATTTACGAACCGATCGACGCCGATCGATTTTGTGACACTTATTTACTCATTCGAGGATGAGCTTCAGGAAAGAGAAACTACCTGCAAAGAAGTTCTAGGTAGAAAACGTACAAGAAGGACTATGCTTGGCGAGAAGTGAGTTAAAATGGGAAAGTAGAGCTTTTTATTGTGTGCGGTTCTCAGTTCCAAGTCCAAATGCTCGCTCCAGCATCCCCAGAACTACTGTCAGTATTACCGCCTGTCGTCACTGAACCAACGGGATTCACAATGGAGATTTTACTACTCGAGTCAAGTGGACTTATACGGTTCTGATTCCGTTGAGTCACTGAGTCCATAAACAAGACTGCAATTGAGCTAATGGCTTTACTTGTATTCTTGTTATCAGCCGTCGAGTTCTGTTGCGGAGCCTGGCCATAGTCCATTGCAAATGTACCACCGCCGTTGCTGTCCACTGGCCCCGGCCTGTTCGCAATATCCTGGCCTCCTCGACTCAAACATCCTTGCAAAGCACCCATCTTCCTTCAACCAAGCACCATAAGCTACTAACTCAAATTACACACTTTCCCAACTATTGTCGCTCGAGTCACCCAGAACCAGGCCGCTAGCATGTCAATGGGTTTATTACGGATTCACTTTTAATTAATATCACAATTCATAGTCCATAGTCACTGGTTTAGACAGCTCGAACTAGGAATGTTCAGATGACGCTGATTATGGGGCAGTATACAGTACTGCTCACGTCTGACGCATAATACTCGCAGAGTTGTTGAACCAAAGCCTCAGCCATCGTTCCGTCTCATTATTCATGCTACTCCTACACCTTTCTAATTTGTAATCGGCACGATACGAGAAAAGTCCGGAAACAGAGCCTCTGACAAGGAAAGTAGCGGCATGACGCCGGGCCAAGGAGTGTATTGGGCGGAAGGGAAATGCGGAATGGAGCTCCGTCTCTAGGTTCTCCTTACCCGCTTCTGACAGGCTCAGATGAATTATTCACAAACTAAAAATGACAATTCCACGGAATGATGAATTTCTAATAATTTACCGATACAGGATATATCCTACTCGGACGTGTACCAAAGGAAAGTACCTATGAAAGTGAATCATTAATGGGCCTACAACACACTGTTTACTGAGCACATAAAACAATAGTATGGAAACCTGCCGTCAAACCAAATAAAATACCAAATCGACTTCTGCCCAAAACATGTTTAGTGTGACTTACAATACGACATTGAAAAATATACTTCGAACGGATGTAGGTACGAGCGTTCAATGTCATTCTATTTCAAACCTTCAGATACAGAATACGTGCCAATGCCTACCCCTCGTGTACACTGGAGCTTCAAGCTTCAAAATTGCCTGGAACTTCAATACACTTAAGCAAACACAGTTAATGTTTCAAAATTGGACTCGACATTTGATGCACAAACGGTACATTAAAAAGTAAACTTGTGCAAAGAACAGTAGTGCTCCATCACAACTTCAAATAAAAAACCATAAATACTATGAGAACATACTGGAGGAGACGTACGTACATGTGAAGCAACTATGTAGGAAAGGAAAATATCTTTCTTCATTATTAGACATGCAATTGGAATTAAGTTGATCTTCGAGGCAAAGAAATGAATGCTTGTAATGGAAATAAAAATGGCATCTCAGACTATTTAGCTGCACGAATAAGAATTTCTGCTGATGCTTAAATACTCAATGACGCATTTCATAAAAGGATTGCAAATTCTTGTTCGCTAAAAAAAAGTAGTGAACGTTCAAAAGGCTACAACGTAAGTACGGCATACTGCATTTGAATAATAGAGACGAAAAGTAAGCAATGCTGATAGAGGCAATTATTTTCTTTAATATTCAAAGGAACCCAGGCAAGGTTACGGTAGATGCTTGGTTCGAAACGCCAACATGAACAAAATATAGAATAAAGAAATTGTCGTCGCTGAACGATTCATTTAGGATCCTCGCTTTTACAACCTTTGGTCGCTCATAATCCATAGATTGATTTTCCATTTCCATTTATAGCACAGTAGTAATATCAGTAAATATGCACAACGAACCTGGAACCGGTGGGACTTTTGTGATTATCAACTGTTATCAACTCATTCACACGGGTTAAAAGGTGGGAGCTTCTCTCTCTGCGTCTTTACATTATTACTACTGACATGACGTCAAAGCAGGATGCTCACAAAGGTTGATTGAAGGCGGCACGTAACAGAAATATTCCACTAAGGTATGATCAATGATCATGTATAGCATTCCGTAATATATAGAAGGTTTTAAATACTGAAGTTCCGACAATGATAAAGCTTTAGATACCAGCATAAATCATAATATGTAGACATTCCAACATTATAAATCCTTGTGTTCAATGAATTGATATGTAATCTAACTTTACATTCGTAGACATTTTATAGCACTACGCCAATCATGTAGCAATTTGCAAGGACACATCATGCAGCACTGATCAAAATATAGCGCATACACGGTAGGCGGTCAATTTGGCAACCGCCTTTTTGGCAACTAATCATTTACCGTTTTGGCAACCTTAAAAACAGACTAAAAACGCACAAAAATGGTTGTCAAATCAGTATCTGTAAAATAATGGAGTTGCCAAATCGGTATCTGTAAAATAATGGAGTTGCCAAATCGGTATATGTAAATATATTAGCTAAGACATTCGAAGAGTTGCCATTAGAATCACAGGTAACCTAATTTAACCTCTACAATATATATAGATATAATAACTTAGTATATAGTAGATAGTATGATTTTAAAATATTCGAAAATTCGAATTCAGGGTTATCGGCCACATGAAGACTTATTGAAGCGTACCATAAACCATTAAACTAACATATGCCTGCCCGCATACCTTAGGTGTTTGAATGACAAAATTGTTGATCAATGTAAACTATATTCTCGTGTATTCAAGCTAGTGGCATTTAGCAAATGGATCAGCCGAATTAAGGTTGTTATTCCGGATTTCAAGTGAAATATTCATGATCAAGTTTGTTAATTTTAAAACTTTCTCTGTGGTTGCCAGATTTCAAGTGAAATATTGATTTTTTCGTTAAGTTTGTAAATTTAAAAAATTTCTCCGTGGTTGCCAAACCAGTACTTGAATAAAACTTGGTTGCTAAAACAGTAATTGAATAAAACCTGGTTGCCAAATTATCAACAAACGAGTTGCCATTTAGGTTTTCATTTCCCCAAAAAAATTGCCAAAAAAAGAGTTACCAAATTGACATGGAATCGTTAGCTTATCCACCTATCTCGGCATTTTAAGCGCAGCTTAGAATAGATTTGGTGGATTAAGAGTTTAATTTATAAATAGAGAAAGTACTAGCAAATTGTGTACCAAGTACAAATACAAGGCTGCATATTAAGCTCGGATGTGTCCTGTATCTTGCCCGACAATGACAGATAAATTCATTTTATCTTTACCGTTACTCTGTACTGCCTGCCTGTATTCAAACAATTTAAACTTAATAACGAATCATAAATTAACGTGTTATGTGTCACATCCTTCAGTAATAATAATTCGAAACGCATGTAGGAAAATAATTCGGATACACATACATACCGCAGATATTCGTAACTCTGACTTTAGGTTTTCTGAAACACAAATAGACCGAAAAACAGTTCCAAGCTAAGTTTCGAATTGCTTAGGTACAGAAAAATAACAGCGCAGAGGTACATACCACTAATGTTGTCTAATCAATATTCTCTATCCTGTACATCATGCTCTACTCTACATATTATAAGAAGACACGATTCTTGCATGAGACGAATTTGGCATGACAGTAAACAATTAGCATGGCGGTATGGGCGTTTTAAATTGTATCTATTTTAAAATTCATGAAGAATCTCCTAGTAAATAGGACCGTGTAATCTTTTTGCGTATCCTGCTCGTAACGCTGCTCATATGGTCATAAGCCCAGTTATAAATAACACACCTTGAGACTACTTAGAGGTAACTAGTTACTAGTTATTCGCTTCTTCGAACACGAATGACCTAATATACAAACAACAAATTAGGCTGTAATAACAGCTGTTTTGCTATCGCCAATATTTTTTTAACCTAATATCGAAGGCTGTAGACACGCATAGTTTACGCTGACTGGACAACTGCTGGGCGCTAACAATCGTCATACATTGCGATTGCGAGCAATCGGGAAGGGCTAAGGGTTTACACAAGCGAAAACAAATTAGCATAACCTATTTTTCCATTCTGATAACAGAGACACATGGGCTTGTATGTTCTCCTATCTCAAACTCAAACATGCACACCAGACGCCAGGTATTAGGCCAGAATTATAGATAGGACAGTAGTGTAAGAGTTCCTGCATTGCCAGACAGCGAGTACAGAGTAAGCACACACTACACTACATACTAAAAAAGCTTATCAATGGCAATTCGGAAAATAAAATAAAAAACCAGCCTTCTTCGGCAGCTCGGGACCAGAAGGGAGCGACAGTTGTCTGAAAGTGTACTTCTGGCAGTTTTTAAAAAAAAATATTTGCTTAGAACATTTTACGATTTAGAAATAAATTTAAATTGTTTGGCGTTAGATCGTGCAGTAGATTTCAGATTTTACATGGAATTTAGCTTCCAATCATTTGAGTATATATGTAATCTACGCTC
>JAQFXY010000150.1:0-52731 GCA_034693865.1 Ceratophysella sigillata
CCCACTTTGTAAAATGTGCAATCAGGACGGGTCCTGACTCACTTTGTAAAATGTAGTCTGCGTGTGTGTGTGTGTGTTTGTTTGTCCGCTAAAAATCACAAGCCTGTTATTCCGATCGTAGATCGGGGATTCGTCTAGTTGATGTATAAACGTTGGAGCGATACACCTCGTGACATGATGACAACCCTGTGGCTAAGGTCGGGTTGCAGATTTAAAGCAATCTATGGAACTCCAAGTAAGAATTTAATTGCAATGACTAAGAATACTCTAATGGTTACTTTAACTTCTTTAAGGTTTAAAGATTATAGGTATAACTTAACTTAATACATTTTTGCTAATTGTGTGGTTCAAAAAATATTGTTTGATTATTTAGCTTTCTAGCTCGACATAATGATATAAATAGTATTTCTAGTTTAGTAAATTAGTAAAAATTAGAATTTAGTTTACCGAAAGTAGTCGTGATAAGATAGCGCTCGGGGATCAAGTGTTTGGGATGCACAATTGCACTGGGGTGGTAAATGCAATGCCAAAACCTTCAGAGGATGCACCCGGAAGTACCTGAAGCATGCAGGAATCACATGTCCGACATGGACATGGACAGTCCTGTTTTGATTGGACAATATATTCCTTGTTAAAAGACGCCTGGTTTGTGATTGGTGGGACATCTTCTTTGTTCTACAAAACATGACTTCTGATTGGTGGAAATATCAGCAGCTTCAGCTATGCTCATCCTTCCTTGTCCGGGAGGCAACTTCCGCCTGGAAACTTCCGAGAAACGGCTTGTTCTGTTTTAAAAGTTGAAGTGGAAGCATCTCTCTGGAGTTGTGGCTCTTGAAGATAATTTTACCACAAGGTCAACGAAGTCCAACATGGCGCTGAACGGAACTTCAATTGGGATTGGATATCCCGAAGTTTCAGACGACGAAGCTTACGGCACTTGCATGAAGTACTTGATTTGTCATCATAAGTGCAAGAAACCGAAAGGTCACCCCGAACCCTGCGGAGCCGGAAACTGTCCCTACTTCAGACGCTACAAAAGACGTTGTGGTCATGAGGTAAGGCTTGAGAACAAAACTATTTACGTATGAATCTTGAAAACATTCCACAATTAGCCTCTGCTTTGTGTTTAGTTTATGTTTAGGACATAATCCTAATTTCTCATGTTTGTTATGATCTGTCATGCTTTTATTGGTGTTTTTTTAGACGAATCGCCCATGCATGACCGGCGCTGAAGCGAATTGGCCCCCTTGCAGCCAGGCATGTGTCGTTCCAAAGAAATGTGGACATGCTTGCAAGGCTCTTTGCTCTGAATGTGATGGAGTTTGCAAGAATCCGGATTGCAAAGATGGCCGAAGTAAAAAAATGTTTGTAAGTATTACTTCTTTATCACTATTTGACTAACTCTATTACATCAAAGCATTTTCATTCGTGCTAAAGCCAGCCAAGATTTAGCGACACGCCTTAGATATCCATGCAGTTTTTTCTCCAATCTTTATACTTTCAGTTTACCTTAGATTTTTAACCAACTAGTGCTCCAAATCGGCCTGCTGTAGAGAGAAAATTATATGTATTTAAGATTTTTGAAACAAGTTAAAACCATTTGCTGTAAATATCGATTCTAACATGCAGTTTGTTGCGTAACGACTTATTTAAAGGTCCAGCACGAGAGCGATGACCTAGATGATGAGGATATTCTCATTATTGGAATCGACTATTCCAGCCCAGGAAACATCATAACATTGCCACCACCACTGAAGACTGACAAAGAATCAAAAAATACTACCAGAAGTTCGAACCGAGAATCGGATCTATACACTGAAATCAGACCCAAACATGCAGATCACTACAAGAATGAAGAAAAATCGGCCACCAATCATCACAAAAACGAAAAGAAGCAAGACAGGTCTCATGGCATGCGAACCAGGACGTCTTCTGCTAAGACTTTAATTAGCTCACCATCTCCGCCACGCCTGAAGAGGCAGGATATGTTTTACGAAATCTCTCCCAGGAGCCAACGCAGAACGCCGCCCAAACTCGAGCGGATGACATCAACTCGTTCCTTGGAAGAGCCAACCAGGACCAAAGAAGGAACAAAGAAAAAGTCGGAGACAATAACTGGAAACAAATCCAAACACGATTTCACTCCGGAAACTAAGAAAGCAGCAGCCAGCAGAGCCGCAAGACCGGAAAATCAGCCCGAACCCGTGTCACTGAGGTCCGTCCAGCTACAGAAGCAGCCGGATGTTTACAGACAATATTGGAAATCAGCACCACAGCGACCTTGCCAGGTTTCCAGCCTTCAACGGACTAGTGATGAGCAGCAGAACTTGGAAGCAAAGAAGCGCACACGTTACAGTGACGTTCGAGGTCTGCAATCTTCTAGAACCACCATTCATTGGAGTCTTGACGTCGCATCGAGATGGCTTTCAGACACAAAAACGCGTGATACAGGAAAACATGGACAAGTAAATCAAACCATGTCCGCTGCTGAAATTGAGGTAGTGATTCTTTACAGATATTAAATCTAAGAGATTGTCATAGATGGGCAAGATCATTTGATCTTGAAAATCAGTGATTTTAAGATTGAGATTTTTATTAGTAAGTTCTTCTTGATCTGGGAGGGGGAAATATGTTTGATCGGGATCATGAGTCATGAGCAACAAAAACGACCAAGAACATGACCTAAGAGCTTGATTTTGATCTTGCAACCACAATCAGTTATCTTAAGATCAATGATATTCGAAATTGGCTTTTTGTCTGATCTTCGTTTTCCTTGACGCTGATCTGGCGAACTCGGGGCCTGATTTGCCGCGATATTAATCATCTTGCAGATGATATTTCAGTAATTCTGCCCATCAACTCAGCGATACAAGGCGGAAGTAAATTAGCCTTTACTTGTTTCGATAAAGTATTACATGTAGATTTCCGAGAATTTATATTCCAAAACTAGAAACCCAGAAATAGTTCCTACTATCGTAAACTAAGGCTACTTACTAATGAGTATAATGAGCTTGGACCTTTCTTATTGTGATGGGGTAAAAAACAAAACTTATGAAACCAACTCGATGGAAATTCTTCGGATTAATCTGGTGATCAAAGCCTAGCAGTTTCATTGCAATTGCAGAAGTACCAGTGAACTCAAACCGTGAATCAATGACGAACTTTCGATCCTAATTATTATAAAATTCAATATCTAAATTGGTTGAGTATGTTATTGTAATTTGTTTTGTATTTATGGTGTTCCGAAAGTAGCATTTTTATTCCTATTGTATTCTGAATCCGTAGGCTCGAGCTCGTCGTATTGCTGAGAGAAGGAAACGAATGGAGGAGTGGCTGTGCGATGATTCTCCGCCACGACTGGTGAGTACAGCGTATTATAAGAGATTGTCAATATTTATTTTGTCAAAATTGAAACCAAATCATAAGTAATTGATCTGCTTTTATGCCTTAATTAGTACAGTGACGAGGAAGACGAAATCCCGGATGGAAACAAGGAATCTAGGACGGCGTGAAGAGATTTCAACGATAAAAAAAAAGCTTTACAACTAACGTCCGTACATTTTTTCAAAATTAATTCTGGCACTTGTGTTGTTTTATTTTTGTTTATCAATTAATTAGCGACTAATATATTGTTCTTAGTCTCTATTCAAACTAACAAGTAGTTCCCGAAAATAATATATTTAGAGTAACGTTCTCTGCGTGGAACTCATACTATAATTTTGTATTAATTAATTAGGCATTAGCATATTGCGCCTGAACTATATACCTGCATAGTATACGCTCTGTGCTTAAAAATCAAACAAGTCATGTCATCACAAATAGACACACTTTCTTAATCTTAATTGACTTTACAAGGATTCAATAAAACTTCAGAATTCAGAACACAAGTATATCCGGTGATTCTTGTTGTAATTCTTAATTTACGTATTTTAGCAGTGTATTTGTAGCAACACAACTTTATGCATATTACAATATAGCTATAACTAGTTCAGTTACACAGATCAGTACTTGACTCTGATTTGCGGGCCAGCTAATTAATTATAGGCATGAGTAATGTATATGCGGTTAAACAAAAATAATTGTATTAGGGCGAGGTCACTGCTTCATGTGATTTTAGATGATTGTAATTATTACTTTTAAGAAAAAAATTATTATTTGAACTATTATGCATAATTTACATCATTTCATTCGGAACAATAATGTCATTTAGAAATCATTTAGAAATGTACACTTGTCGGGCAAAAAAATTGAGCAATTGAATGTGCGCGATAAAGTACTTGAGAAACGAATTTAGCCCTAAAATCTCAATGAATAACTATTTTCAAGAATGGCAAACAAATGGAACTGCTTTAGCTCATTTACAAAATCAGAAAACATTGCGATTCCACTAGGCTTAATATCTGCACATTTTGTAACAATTTTTAACAAATATCAACCTTTCCCTACAACCACCTCGTTTAATTTGTCTTCAAGTTTATTACATGATTAAAGTTTAAAGAATAAATATTACAGAGTTATTGCAAATCAAACGATTTGACTAGTAATAATCTAATTTAAACAAGTTTATTGTAAATTCTACAGCTAACTGGTACAGCATAATAGTATTCGAAAAAACTTCAAAAAATGAAATTATATTCGATGATAATTTTTTAATAAATTTTGAGAATAGGCAGTCTAAACAGCATTGCACACACACATCTGATTATATCGTATTACATGAATGAGTGATTGTTGGAATAATTAATAGGAAATTTTGATGATTATTGAAAACTCTGATACAGCGCAAGTCTTGTTTTCAAAGGAATCAGCAGGTCCTGTCCAGCAAAAAGGAGCAGAGCTTTGAATAGCTGCAAAAAAGGGAAATAACTTAGATTAAACTCAAAGTCAACAGTCAGTTTAGAAGGAACAAACCCGTATTCAGTCAATTGTTTCTTGTCTTGTTACTTACGAGTTTCAGAATTTCGCCTTAGTACGTTTGTTAAAGCGGTGGAATTCCCGGCGGAAGCCGGAAGCATTTTCTTAGCCATGTTGAGATGGGTTGAATTTGGACCAGATTCGGACTATTTTGGATTTGAATGTTAATACCATTTACCTAGAGGTATTTGTCTTGAACTATGAACGGGCAGAACGGATGATATGATGTAAAACATCCTATTCTTCAGCGACGCCGAGTTGCCTGAAAATATTCAGGAAATTTTTAAGATTTAGACGCCTTGTAACTAATAGGAGTTCCAAAATACAAAGTATAAAAGTACACTCACCTCCAGCCTGGAATGACTCATCTGCCAGGAATGCCGCACGCCATTCAAAATTCGGAACTTTTTCAGAAAAGCATCAGTGAATTGCTGGACCGGCCTGAAAAGATTACAAAAACTGACTTGCACAAAACATAATTTGAATTGCATCAATGGGTTTAGCTATTAAAATTCTCACTTACCTACTGCTATGACGATTTAACACTCTTCTTGACCACTTCCATTCCATTGTTCAGATTATATCAATCTACTCGTATACCTTGAGAAGCACAGAACCTACGTAATCGACAACAATTTATGGAATTTCAATCAGTTCTGGTTAATATGGTAAATTCAGTGTAATATATTTTTGATTTTAAGCTTACGTTACAGGAGCAGAAAATGGTACGAGAGATTGACTTCACCGGCTCCGGCATCAGTCACTGCTCCTTGTTTTCGATACCTAATGCAATAAGTTAAACAACAGGTTATTGTTAGCATCTTACCCCGAATTATTTAACTTTCTGTTGTAATGATGCAAAATCATTTGGAGACAGAACCACCTATGGAAGCCAACGTAAAATTTAAATAATGCATTAGTTTAACGATAACATTACGAAGTTAAACTTGTTAATATGTGAACTTACTGCAAGTAATAATAACTTATTGTATCTGCACTAATTTGAAGTAATACTTTGAAAAGGTCTGGTCGTCGGGTCGTGTGTTAAATTGAGTCTTCAAAATATTCTAATCTCCCTAGATGCCTCTCAGGGTTTTACACGTTTGTGCGAATCGTGTCCGATTGTTTACATTTGGACTGAAATTTCTACGACACGAGCCATTGAATCGAACGGAAGGAATATGGAGTTGCGTTATTTGCAACAGACTTTAGTTACCTGTCAAAGTCATTTGGTAGCTGCTAAGAAACTAAAAAATGATTGAAATTATTTTGATCTAAAATTTTAAGATTGCCTAATGCAGGATGTCGGGTCACCAGGTAAGTTCTCAGATGTTAAGAGAATTGGGCAAGCTGACCAGAACTCGAGGGAGATTGCTCTCGACCTCAAGTCCCAGCCAGCTCTGGGGAAATAGTGACAAATGCTGATGCCCAGTCTCGCCTTTTTATAGCTAGCATCTAGCAGCGACTGTTGACTAGAAAAACCGTACCATTGTTTCAGGACAAAACAATTAACATCCAGGATTTCGATCGAGGTAAGGCTTTTTTGTTGACCGATACTTTGCTCCAATGCATTAGCATTACGAATTATGCTCGTACAGTGCCGGGCAAGAATTAAGCCTTACCTCGATCGAAAACCTGGATTTTAATTGCTGTCCTCTGAGACAATGGAACGCAATGCTTCCGTCTTGGCTTTTGCACACGACACGCTGTGTGATACTTGGAAGTGACGAAGATTCATTCTAGAAGAATCCCGGCCCTAATGCCGAGTAACTCAATGCCGATGGAAAATGTATTGAAAGTTCTTGATGTAGTTGGATAATACGAATACACATAAATAGCATTAGGTAGAGAATAAATATCCAAAGATTTGTGAACCAATAACACATAATTAATTAGGAAGGACTGCTCGTGTGATTGTGAGTTCTGAAAAATCACTTTGCACGGCATATATACATACTCGTACAGAGAGTAGCAGCCCGAGAATATAGTACAACAGAGAATCTGTTAAAAACACGATTTGTGTTGATATACGAATACTAGGATTTAATGTCGATGCTGAGAAAATGAAAACTGAGACAAGACAACCCAAACAGAAGCCCTAAAAAGCTTACATAATGCTGTAGAGCATAATTCTAGATGCACGGCTAGTTTTAGCTACGAGCTAAAGTTTGTCCCAGCGTAAAAATTAACATGTACTTTCCGGGATAGCGTTTTTCATACACATTTTTTGGCCAGTTGCGCTTTGCAGTATATCCAGCTACAACTCGGGCAACTTCTGACATTAGAGGTACGAGGCAAGGCATCTTAATGCTGCTGATGGATGGTACATACATAGAATGATTCCTTTTAAATGTTACGCACACTTATTTGTTCTGCTTTACTACTATTTATGTATAAACATTTGTGTGCCTTTTTTTGGTTTTCGAATTTTAAACTATTTGGGGTAAGTATGCATGCTCCAAATTCATGAATATATCCCATGTGTGGGAGTTAAATGACTTATCGTAAGTTACAGGTCACTTGCTTATTATATTTACTTATTGCATTAACTGCTTGTTAGGTAAATAAGTTATGTTTTCAAAATTTAAAGACTTGCAAAAATCTACACCACTATACTACATGCGTAGCATTGATAGATTTACAGAGCAATAGGCTAATCGGATAATCATCCATTATCGGGAGATTCAAAATATACAAGTAAGTATATGTACATATGTATTGGGACGAAAATAACGCACCAGACGGCATTCGATATTCGATGCCCCACCTATTCTAATTTCAATTCCACTGTGTACACGACATAATGACCATAGTCATTCGGTCCCTTCCATAATAGGTTCGGCGGCATTGGCTTTCGGTTCTCGATCCATTCATTCTATGCGTAACAAGAGAACTCTCAACCTTGTACTTTGGACTTTTTATTTTTGACTGTGTACTGGGCGCTGCTTTAGTGTATCCAAATATTCGCATGGAAAATGAGACTAATGTTGATTTCTGAGCTGTTTGATGTAAATTCTGCGTAAATGGAAACACCAGTGTACGTACACTGGCTGCAGCCATCTTACTAATATTAAAATATTTAGAAACCAGGATTAAGTATGCTAATTTGATAACACCGATTCAAAACTCAAAAAGAATGTGTTACAATGGTATTTCGGATTAAACTTTTTTTTTCTTGTAAGTAATTGAGCGTTGAAGCTACGATTAGTTACCATATCAAAATATAAATCTTTGATTCGAGAAATCCTATATCTGTGCTGCATCGAACAGCCTAGACACAAATGCGATTCTGCTAGACTTATCGTGACCCTATTTTTATGATGTATGGGATGGTTATTTTTTTTTAAAACGTTTTTTCGTTATTTTACGAATGCAAATGTAGAAGTTTGAACAAAGGTGATGTCAGCATTCTATTAGTATTTGACATTTGACCGCTTCTGTCTCGTGGCAGTTATTGTTTTGGTCTCTATCTGTATTACGCGTCTCCGATTTGTCGAATGTATAATTTTTTAGAAATCCTAATTTTGTAGACAGCAATGCCCTGGGTATTGTGGAGTGAGTTTATAAATGAATACATAGAATAGCCATTTAATATTTTTGTATTTATTGAAACAAGTATACATAGAACAGAACACACTACAATAATATAATTTGATAATAACTCTCTGTTGCTTTATTTGGAGATGAAGATATAAACTTGAGGAAATAACCATAATACTAGTAATCCCGTATAAATAAAACCAGATTTTTAAACAGATAGATAACCTCCAATCAAGATATGCATGAATGAACCAAGATCTTATCACTGAAATCTCTATCAATAACTATTCTCAACACTAATGACAAACAAATGGAACTTATTTTTCAATATTTGCTACACAAAGTCGGAAGACGTTGGAATTCCGTTAACTTACTAACTGTACAGTTTATACCAATTATTAACAAGTAGATAGATATCCACATGTCATTGGAACCACCGCTTTAGTGTGTGAAGGCCAGAATAAACGGAACAAGAAATGATATTGTATCCAAGATTGAGACCCAACATTGAAATTGGCTTAATACCTAAGGTTAGTAACTACTTCAATTAGTTTGTAAATTCTTGCATGTTATGTCCCATCGTGGCAGTATTCCACTGGTAGGCCAATTAAACGCTTACTCAGTGAGTTACAGCATTTAATCTCACATGATATATCCTAATGTGGACAAGATATAAAATACTACTGTATGCACTGTCTCTACAATTCATTGACTGATTGAGTTAACATCTGTTTCGAGTGCTGAATACTTGGCTACTGTTATAAAAAGACATGGGATAGACGATAGACCGACTATTAACAATTTGTAAGCCTTGTTCTCATTTTGGCAGAGCAACTATAACAATCTTTGAAATGGTCCCACTATTTACGGGGAATTTCTTGCAACAGAAAAACTTTTAAATAATTTGGAATGCTGCCTGACACTACAATATTACAATCTATGTACATTCAGATAGAAGCGTAGTAACTACTTTAGAGTAACTACGCTAATAGTATTTCAATAGTTTTAGAAACATTTTCCAACAGTCAATTCTGGGAATAACTGGCTTTATAGTAATTTATCTCGTTTCTTCAGTCGATGAAATGGATAATTCTGAGAATCTTTAAGGAAGATTGCTAATAGTACGCATTAAATTCGTTCCTATTTCTCACATTATTTCATTGTCTGGCGCATAATTCATATTTTGTATTTGTACAAACGAATCTCCGTTTAAAATAGGCATAAATAGACGACCCACACGCGTACTACAAATCAAATAACGCATTTGCAAATAAGAAATTCTACTAAACTAGTCAACCGAGTACAAACAACTTTAGCACAAACTTCGATGCTAAAGCTTAGCATCTTAGTGGGAAATAAAATAAGAGTATATAACACAACATTTTGGAATTGTGAGTGGGACGAGAGTACAAAAAACTAGCACTAAGGAAGTCTTTAACTTTGTTTGTATGTATTTACAAGGTTGCTGGGTTGCCTCATTCGAGTTTTCGAACGACTGCTGGAATATAAGATAAAACACATGAGGAAGAAGTAGTGCATAATTTTGTAACTAGTCGACAAGGAGTAATTGAGCCACTTGAATGAGCTGATCTTTGAGAACACGGAAGGACGGTCGTTCATCCGGATGAAGAGCCCAGCACTTCTTCATTAGATCATATGCTTCTTTGGGACAATTCTTCGGCTTTTCAAGAACAATTCCACGCTGGACTCTTTCAACGACTTCAGTATTCTTGAGTCGGCCGTACGGCATTTTCCCACATGTGAAGACTTCCCACATAAGGACACCTGTGAAGCAATCAGACTTTAAGCATCCCGGCACTAACAATGGGGACTTAATAAAGTTATTTTCTTACCGTATGCCCATATATCAGACTTGCTTGAGAATCTTGTATAATTGAGAACTTCAGGAGGAGCCCATTTTATTGGGAATTTAGTCCCGCCAGAGCTTGTATATTGATCATCCAACACGTATCTGAAAAGAAAATATAATAAATAAGAGCGGGTGATCAGGCAAAAAAGAAAAATATACCCAAAAATCTGACCTCTGTTCATGGCAATATTAAAAAGCAAATTCGGTAAACTATTGAAAAAATGTACTCTTCGGAAGCGAAAAGGAAGCTAGCAATTTGCTGAATTTCAACACTGAATATTGCTAAGATGCTTACCGCGCAAGACCGAAATCAGCCACTTTGACAACATTTTCTGCTCCAACTAAACAATTTCTTGCTGCGAGGTCGCGATGAATATAATTGTGTCGCTCGAGGTAAGCCATTCCTTTGCAAACCTAGAATTGGACCAGAGAAAACGAATGTCATAAAATTCCATAAAATGTTTCTCACATAAGATATTTCTAAAACAACGAGTTACTGTTTGAATGAACTTACTTGAAGCGCAATGTCAAGGAGTGGGTCGAGATTACTTTGAAGTGACGTCTCGTGTCGTCTGAGATAATTTAAAAGAGCTCCATGCTTCATATATTCAGTCACAATGTAAATAGGACGGTGCTTACTGCAAACACCGTAGAGTTGAACGAGATTCGGATGCTGAAGTTTTCTAGTTAAAATGAATATTCCAAAATATGAGCACCTGACCAGAACAATGGAATTGGCTATCCTTAATTGTTAATTAATATTTTGTAGCCTTCCTTACGTCATAACTTTAGCCTCTTCAATAAAATCGTCTTCAGACATGGTTCCCTCTTTCATCATTTTGACAGCCACGTCAATACTGCCTCTCCACTTGCCACGTCGAACAACCCCAAATTGACCGGATCCCAGCTCCTCGTGCAGCATCAGCTCAGATGGATCAATTTCCCATTTATCTGTCAAAAATAGAAATTAAAATCATTAATTGAACATTCATTAGTTAGTTTTAAGACTTTTCCACTCTTCACAGGTCCAACTCTTTCGTAATCATCAAATTAATTTATTAAAATTCACTAATCGCATGAGCCTATTTTTAGCCTTCCTAACTCAAGTATTTCGGTCCTTTCTACTCTGCCTGTCTGCTGAGTGACAGGGAAAGAGATGGAAGTGACAGGCCAACAATAAATCTCAGGTCCTGTCTACGACATACGGAGAACAAACAATAAACATAAATCCAATTTGAAACAAGAATAGGGCGAAGTTCTTTTTCAGTTGGAGTCCCACTGTGAGATAACCTGATGATTCTATGCATAAGATAATTTAAGATTAGGTAACTCATCCCAGCAGAAATAAATTATCTCTCGTTCAAAACACAAATAAAAACGTAGCGCATAAGGCTAGAAAAGTTCAACCCCACCAGGTTGGTTCGAATCATTTAAACAGAATCAAATCAATAGTATTATCGTATCTCCATGCAGCATGTCGATTGATACTTCAGATCCAATTCCATAATAATAACCAGTAATTGTGCAATTGGACTGTCGTTACTACAAGACTGCAAGAATGACAATCACATGTATTTGGGCTTAGGGTAAATGACTTTACGATTATCTGAAACTCAGACGGAACTTAACGGTAGCAATTATAGCTACGTTGGCGTCTGTCCGTTAAACAAATATTGACCCACCTAACGTCGGCCTTTCCCACAAACCCACCTGATCTTACAGTATACACGCAATCTAAATTGATTTGAGCTTTAGATACGGTTAAGAATTTAAATTCTGGTTGACAAATGAGTACAGACTCTTGGCGACGGAGCAGCCGATATTTGCTAGGAAGACTCACCATGGCTCAAGCCTGCAGTTGCCGGAGCACATCTTTCTGCACTTGGCGGATGTTTGAGACGTGAGGCCAGTCCCCCACTGTTGTGACGATGGTAGGTGATAAGGTCAGGAATTGAGGAACAACAGTGCTTCTCTGACAAGAAGAAATCCGCTCTGGCATTCTGTTTTATATGGTAATGCTTCACCTGAGGATGTGGCCTGAATTATAAAAAATACAAATATAAAAGATTTAGGACTTGATATGCGGAGACACAAATTGTCAAATTGATTCGGATTCAAACAACCTACGCATCGTCTCCGTGTCACGACTATTTGACAACACTACACTGCTGCATCTCGCAGTTCATTTGCCATGTTACAGAGGAAATATGCATTTGGTATAAACGAAATATTTACAAAACTTGCAAACGATAAAAACACTTTTCATTGTAAAAACACCTGACCCTGGCACTTATACCACTTGTGAAATTTTCTTTGTGGTTGATTAAGTAAGCTGCTGCACTAAAAATTAAATTACTTAGAGTCATTAATTACAGGACATAAAAAACCTCAATTCGATTGCACGCTCTGGATAGAGGTGAGGCACTGTACTTTATGTATTTGGATATCTCTAGAAGCTCAAACTGACAGGTAGCAAAAAGTCAGGCCAAATAAACAGAGAAGTGAGCAAAAAAACACTATTAAAACAATTCCCGCAATTAAAAGGACAATAATGATCAAAATGTGCAGTGGCAGGAAGGAGATGCTGTAAAAAGTTGAGTTGGGTTGGCTACTCACACTTTGGTATAGAGACTGAGCGTGTAGAGTCCTTTAGTTGAAGAATTTCGTACAACGAAACAACCTTCCTTGTCATCAAATCTGAGGAGACTCTCGGCTCTTTGACGTGACATATCACCCACGTACCAACTGGAACAAAAAACATCAAAATTATTTCCATTTATTCCATTGAGCAAGAATCAAGTTTTCACACATCAGCACAAAAAATAAACATCTAAATCAAAATACGAATTTGACATTTAGACAAACCCAGCCTAAGTGAGATAACGTATTCAGTAGCAGCGAGTAAAATCAATTCATCCAGGCTCTGTTGCTACACTTAATAACAAAGACTCCTTCGAAATACATACTTTCTCCATATAGTTAAGTACAGAAATTGTCCAATACAGCGTTGCCCCATATTTTTCGTAGTTTTCTATAGGTTTTTATTTTAGAAATTATTAATTGATTGATTGCTTAGGTTCATCTGGTACAACGATGTAGGTAGTATATAGTTTATGACAAAGTAAATTTTTCTTGCCATTCGATGAGCAAAACTTGATGCTTGGCTTTTAGCGGATTGTTATTTTTAAGGTCAAAAGCTGTATTATGAATACAAAAATATTGGGGAATGAGCTATTGGGCAATTTCTGTTAAAATATGGGGAAAAGGTATAGTTTTTGTAGTGTATTTAAATACAAGCCTTATTGCTGTAACTCTTTACGCACCATACTTTTTCACTTTGGATCATAAATATGCAAAGCAGCCTTCTCATTCTGATAAAGAAATGGCAAAAGGGTTTTTCCTACACAAAGTTCCCTGCGAGAAACTTCCACCGAAAAAGTTACCTAGACAAATTATCATCTAGCCCTTTGAGCTCAAACTTTAAATGATAATCAGATCAGGCTATGTTCAGTTTGGATAGGTTAGCTATCACGTCAATGTGAATAAATCTCTAAAATTAAAATTAGGTTAGGTTTTTCCGCAAGGATTTTAGTAGAAAATATTTTGAAGGTTTTGTCAAAGGTTTCACATGGAATTTTTTCGTAGAACCCTAGTAAATACACTAATCCAAGTGAGAACAACTGACCCTCAAATCCCAATAGTGATAATCAACATGTGTTAGACAGCCGTTCTATCAAAAAAGGAACAATATACATACTTGTGGATGTAAAATCATGAAATGTGCCGACAATACAAAAACATGTGATTACTATGGCGAAAACATCCTTACTAATTCCCAAATGAACAGCACAATACTCTCCATGTCACTTATTCAACGTTCATTAGGAAGAGTAACGAGTCTAGACACTTCGTTTGTAATAATCTCCTACCAAATTGAGATGACATGACTACTGCGTACAATTCTTCACAAAAAAAATAAAATTCCCAATCACTCATCTGGATTTTAAATTCTGACAATTGTGTGACTTGCATAATGTTGGCAGTATCGGGTGGTGGAGGAAAAGCATTTAGATTTACATGAGTCTTCGTCACGTAATTGAGTTATTAAACTGTTGAGGGGAAACTAATCCCAGAAAAGATTATCAAGAAAGACTCAAAAGGACTCAAGGTAATTAGTTTAAAACAGAGGAACTGACTTAAGCCTGATTGACTCAAGTGCCTCTACCACTATTACCCAGGCTGTTTAATGGCTTATATGAGATAAAACTTTTTTGAAAGTTGGAAATTACAAAACGAAAAAACAAAAAAAATGGTGCAGTAAACGAGTTAAGAAGTCAGTGAAGGAGATGATGAAATGTTTTATTGTATTAATTTTGTAAAGCTTTACCTTCACAATTACAGAAGGGATGCTTCATCATCATCACTCATTCATTTATTCTCACTTTTCCTTATTCTGTCATTCAGGCACCATTCCCTCAACTAATCGTTTCTTAAAGTCATCCTCAAAAATCTCAAATAATGTGTGTGATGTAATGGAAACTTTTTCAATTTCACCGAAAGGAAGATGCGATTATACAAGAGTGGGAACAATACATGATGCATTGAGCAAAAAATATTAAACTTAAACTGACAACTTGAAGATATTCGATGAACGAGAGATGCGTTAAGTATTGCGTGGCTGAGCTGAATTGTAGCTATTTACTTTAACACGACTGACTGGTAGTAAATTCGAAGAGTGCACTCAATTAGCGTCCTAGATGAGCGAAAAAAAATTTTCAACGTGCCAAATACTCAATTCACCAATACTGGAACTCAAATAAAAAATTATTCAGATAATTTCCACAAAAATGAGCTCTAGGTTGATTTGCATGGTCATTGAGCAGGTGATTCTGAGCTGAACAGGACTGAATTTAAGAATGTGATAAGAATTTTGGACGAATTAGGTTAGGTTTTTAAACGTTAAAATTTGAATATTCGGTATATCACTTAACTCGTACACCACGATCATTGCTCTAGGCTTATACTAAAGATAAACTTGCATTTATTTCAACGCTATTTTATGCTGCTTTGTCTGATCTTGTTCAGAATTCCCAGTAAATCCTGAGCATACCATTGTTTGTTAACCTTTCGGACAGGTTCCTAGGAAATGATTTGTGAGCTGGTTCTGGACGGGTTTGGAGTAGAATGTACAAGAACCATGAGTTGAGGTCCAGAGATCAAACTCTGCTATGACAACAAGCCCGGGTGTCCTGCCCAGTTCACATTCCAGGCCTAATCTATGAGTATATCTGACTCTGAAGAATGAATGAACACGAATTCCAATTATTGAGAGATGTTTCGCCCTAGTCGAAGCATATTGCATTGTACGGAGATAGATCCTATGGTCGAAGATGGCTCGTTCTCATTTGTCATCTCAACAATGATGGATACCACTTTGGGATTGGAACGAAGCACAGAGATTGAACCAAGTCTGGGCTCGTTCTCAAAACAATCATTTACTATTTGAACGCCGTTCTACGAAGAAGTTCTCTCGCAACAGTTCCCTCGAATAAATCACTGGGAAGCATTACCTAACTTTACTAAATATTACATCCCATCCAATTAGACGATGTTTAACCTAGCCTAATCAAATGAACGAGGCTGATTATAATTTTGTGTTTAACACAATTTTTGCTCGTGTCGTACTGTTTCAAGGGAAAGATTTCCCATGGAACTTTTTCCAGGGAATTTTTGATAGAACTTTTTGCCAGGAAACTATTTGGCTGACCCTTCGACGGTATGAAAAATAGCTGAATATATTTTCTGGATGCAAATGGAGCTCCTCCTTTCCCCCGAGGTTATTTGAAAGTCATTGAGAATGAAGCCGGAGAATAATATAAATACCGAAGTATATGAGTAATAAATGTTTGGAGTACAAAAACCGGATAATAGAAGGAACCAAACGAGCTGGCGTTGTTGTTGTCAGGTAGTTAAAAATGTTCAGGCCCATCAAAGAAGTTATTAGATTCCATTTTTTATTCCACTTACTCATACTTCTGGAGTCCAAGAAGTTCCTTTTCCTTCACGTAGTTACTTGGAATGTAGCCGACAGCTCTGAAAGTCAAGTAATAAAAGGAAATTAACAATGAGATTACCAGAATCACCATTGTGAGCAACGATTACGTCCTCGGTTCTCCAAAATAGATTTTTCATACGTACATGGCAAGGAGGAATGACTCGTTTAATTGGTTAAGACGCTTAGCACGACCCGACAGAAAACCCAATATCAACAAGTCTCTGTAATCACGTCTCGTTTTATGAAAACTTTTAAAATATGGAATGCTGATCACTGGCACACTCGTCATTTCGTGTTCACAAGCCATATAATGTGGTTCACCAAACAGGAAATAGAGATTCGCATTTCGAATTACTTTGCCCTACCAACTTAATATTTACCTTCAAACATCACTTTACATATAAGGGATGTGTTGTGCACGTAGTAAAGGTCAAGACAGGGGGAGTGACTAGTGTATAGCAACTGAAACGAATTCATTTTTTTTTTTCAATCATACCAATCAAAAGAGTTATTATTAACATCAATCAATTTACTAATGAGAATTACTCAGCACTATTTAGCTGTGGATTGGGCATCAAGCTATTAAGCTCGTACCGTATAAGCCAGGCCCTCAGTTGGTCCCAGGCAGAACAAATAACGTGTCGTACGTACGCTATGCCGAAAATTATGCTCTTCAATTTGTATTACAGACTTTAATAGCAAATTATTAGCTCCAATGCAGCATAGCAAGCAGAGCTCCAAGCCTCGCCTAGACTCGCCCAGACATCTTGCTCGTAAAAATTGGACACGGGGAACATAAAAACGAGCATGCAAACGCTCACCTGCCCAACAAGCAAATAAACTGTCCACCTCCAAATCAAAACGGATTTTATACAACCACATTTCCAATAGCGCCATGAGCAAACGGGAAATCTTATGACAAACAGCCCAATGAACATCAGAAGAGAGTGATCTGACATCTGAAACACCTTCTTTACAATACTAATACACTAACTACAACGTAAATACAATAACACATCAAGTCTAGAAATTAAGATGCTGTACTGCAGACGCAATAAGTTTTGATTGACAACCCGAACCCAAGAAGTTCATCAGGGAGGACAACTAAACTAAACGGGAAAGCTCGACTTAAGGCGTGTACTTACATGTAGTGAATGTTGAACAGCTTCCTGTTAAGTCAGGCTGTTTTATTTTGCGGCGATACAGTATGTATATCACTGAAATTGTTACTAACATTAACACTGCGGCATGCAGTCGAAATGCGGGCATTAATACAAAAAAAGGTAAAAACCGAGCTGAATTAGGTAGCTTCTCACAATAATTCCAAAACAAACGGTAATTATTTCATGAAGTGGGATTTATTAAAACTCATAAAGTTATCAAGTGGTACATGGTTCTTATCAGGACAGAGGTAAGCACATCATACAACGGGAAATACGTAGGAAAGTAGAAGAAATAAGTTAATGCAGCATCAAATTATTCACGGCTGACCGTTTGTTGCTGTTAACTGCTCAGCAAACAATGCACAGAGAACGGTTCCGTTGATCGTAAGACGCAAAAGCTCTATGCAAATAAGAATTTAATCATAAATATCTCAACTGTCATGCTGTCATTCGGAGTAGGAAGAGCGTGGGCTTAAAACCAACTTGTCATTGTACTGAAAAATGTCACTTTTTAAAGAAGCTAAATCAAATCAGGATGTAACAGAGTTCAGATAATGCATCCATTCCTAAGTACTGGGCGGTTAAAAGTGCATTATATTCAATGAGAAATGGAATATGGAATTGAAATGATCAAGTTCCCATTCTGCACTACGCTGAAGTCAACTTAAGTTAGTGTCCATTCCATGCCCTCAATATCGCTAGAATTACGAGAATACTCGTTTGAATAAAAACCAAGGAACTTCAGTGGTAAGTTGCAAGTTATTTACATGAAAAATATTACGCTACACATTTGACAGTGTGTGTGGAGCAAGTTAATTCTTTTTTTCAGGCTTCACTAATTTGAAAATATTAACTAAACTACAGCCTGAGTTACCTTGAGTGAAAATCATAAACAATAACTTTCGATCACTCAGATAAAAATTCCTTCTGGAATAAATTATACTTGTGCAGTAGCATAACCTTTTCAATCCTAACTTATTAATTAGAAGCTCGCCGACCAACTGCACATCACACTGGGTTATTAATTAAAATCTAATGAGTCCTTATGCAGTTCATTAAGCCTCTTCGAGGCAGAGACATCAGGGATATTTGTCCCTCCTTGATTGGAAATAATTAGTATTCAAAATCACTCTACGTTAAATCATTGCAATTGTAGATTATAATGTACAACAACGCTAGCACAGAATGCATGAAGGAATATGTCTACGAATATGCACCTTTTATGACTATGACGCGCAGAATTGCATATTGGTAATGCAGCACGATTGTATGACTACTTCAATTACTTCCACACCCCTATTATCTAAAGTCTAGAATTATATAAAACATTTACATAACACTAGTTTATGGAGGAATCGGGAATGGCAAATGATACCTATAGATGAATCTGAATAAGTATTCAAGCACAAGCACAGAGTTACGGCAAAAAACTCCACACGAAAAAGCTGCCCCGACAAAAGTCCTCCAAAACAGTTTGTCTTTTACGTTTACCCTTTAATCTCAAACAGTAAATTGTAGTCAGGTTAGGTTTAGTTTGGTTTGCAATTTGCCAAGAGTGTTTGAATCAGACAAGCTTATTCAGTAGAACTTTAGCAGATAACCTTTTTTGTAGGAATCTCACATGGACACTTACCTTAGATTAGAATTAGAACCCATAGAGATTTAAAATCTTAAGCAGTATCACTTATATAGTTTGTGAATTGACAGACAGATAGATTACTTGGTAGATATCAAATCAAGACGTTATATAAATACCACAATCCATAATCCAAAAAAAGGTGACATTGAAAAGTAAAATAAGATGATGAAATGTGACGATGGTGAGAAGCACAAATCTGATTCTGTTTTTGTTCGGATAATTGTGATTACAACTTATGACTCCCCCAAACCCTTGTGAAGAGATTCTGAGGCTTCTATTCTGTGGCGGAGAAGGCATTATGAGAACAAACGTTTTTTGTGCCTCTTCCAAAATAGATTTATGAATGGAATGAGCATACATATATCACACAAATATCTCTCACCTTAAAATCAAGTCACGACTTCAAATGCTTTAATCATAACCATCATGTACGTATCAAGATCAAAAAGTTAATTTTTTTCACATTCCTTTATTGCTCCCATTCATTCAGTTTTTTGGAAGGCAGAGCATCATCTTCTCTCAATGAGTTGTAAGTAAGCAATAAAGCCCTACATCAAGATTCAAACGAAGCCGAACAAGAAAAGAAGCTTAAAATATAAATAATCCATTCTTAAACGCGCTCCACAAACAGAATCCGTTTAGGTAGTTCCGACATAAATAATGAGCAAGGTATGTAGTCAAGGCAAGCCAAATACCACGCACTCCTCCGATCAACTAAAGAATTTCATGTAAATTCCATTGGAGCTACTCCTTGAACTCGGATACACTGTATGTTGTATAAGCCACAAGTCGGAGGTCTCACTCAACGAGTAAAAGGTAACAGATAATGCATCGGACTTAAAATTTGGCGTTTTTTAAAATGTCGAGTTTCTAGACTTATATGCCCACAATAGGCACTCCATTCCCCACATAAGTCCGGTGCAGGTAGTCGGGATTCATCTTTTTGAGTGTCGACAGTTTCCGAAGTAATAATGAGCCATGATGTGGACAGATGAGAAATCATCCCATTGCATTTGTAGACGTCAATGTGTTTAATATGTTTTCAAAAAATATTTGTACATGCGATCAATAGTGGAATTTTATGCAGATTTTCGTTTCTAGTTTAGGAAACTCGTTTAGGAATGAAGTGAAACCCGATTTTAGACGGGTAGACCTGTGTAATGACGTCATGGAAAAAACAATTAAACTCACGAACGGATTGTCTACATGGCATGGCGGACATCATATATTTACCGCATATATGAACCGCCAAAAAGAAACTGATTTTTTGAAAAGCTAAAAGCAAAACTACAAGTGAAAATACGTTGTTTCGCAAATAAAATTGCATATTTGAACGTTAACTTAGTCACATAAAAAGTTACACTTGCTGTATTTTTAAAAGCTCATAATTGGGTTGGATAGGGCTGAATGTAAATGTCTCAATGGTTGGTCAAACGGTTGTGAGCAGCTTTGAATTTGAATGAGGTAAGCGGAAGTCATTGCAGACTATTAACTTGTGCTATTAATATTAATGATTATTATGAATAATGGCTTCGACCATGTCAATAAACACGAGCATTGTTATTATTGGTAATAATTAATACATAGGGAGGATGGTAAACTACAGCTAAAAGCTCGTCGTTGAAATTTGTAATGACTGATCTACAATTTGTGTGATTGCTCCTTAAAAGCTGTACCACCTAGTAATGCCGTACATAACATATATGAAATCTAATGGGTATATGCACCATGCAGTCGTGTCATTACACAAATAATTCTGGGATCCTGTTCATGCCCTACCATGCATAACTCTTTACTTGAGAACACTGGCACAGAAATTTATAAAATTCGCTGGAAATAATTGCTTCAGAATGGTTCCAAAAACGCTAATTAGGAATCGTCAGCTATTAATGGTAATTTTATGCAGCGTGAGGGAGAGGCAACCTTCGACAAAATGAACCGTCCAAAAATGCATCCTCACCGGCTCTCCACCTAACAAAAGGCTTTTTAAAGCCAAATGCTCGACTCTGCCGATCAGTTGCTTGCCAACACTTTGCCTATTTGTGAATTCGCATAAAACAAAAAGGAATGCCGATGATGAGGCTGCTATGGATAATACCACATACCAAGTCAGCTTAAAAAAATATTTCACAGGAGACGAAGCATGACAACAATGAAAAATAAAATTAGGAGAAAAAAACAACTCAAAGCCATAAAATTTGGAGTTTGGAGTGACAAGAAAAAAAGTGGTAAGCTATATAAGCTATTTCCAGCTGGCGTCTCTTATGTCATGTTCTCTTCCTATTGTTTAAAAAATGTATTGGCTACACAAAAAAGAGGCACAGCCTCGGCTAATCTAGTTCTCCCATTCCTTCCACTTGAATGATCAGAGTGCAGTCAACCATTGATAAAATTCAGGGTAAAAAATCAATTTAAAACACTTGGCTATTATCAACTAAGCACAGATTTGATACACCCTATGCATTAATACAGGAATGTACAGATCACCTCCTTAACATTCCACTCCTACTGGACAGCACCTCAAGCTAGGATTTGCTTTCCTATTCATCCGGCATCCTGCATACCTTGTAATCTGCTCATTATTTGAGACTTGCTGTCTGTGCTGTATGTATGTGCTGTCTGTGCTCTATCCCTTATTAGTCTGCTGGGTCGCTAACTTAGATACCGAAGAATATACAAGGTAACTCTAACAACGTTGAAAACAATTTAAAGCAACAGCAACAATAATGCATTTAGAATCCTTGAGTATAACTCTCTAAATGCTTAGCTACATCTACAACTATCGCTGTATGTATCTCTCTTCTCCCGTCTGGAGTTTGGCAAACAACTATAAGCTTAAATGCGAAACGTAGTGTCTGTCATACCAACTGAAGCACGAACCTAAGCTTAAACCTATTGTTAAACTGAAACATGCTGTTAACATATTATCAAGTAAATTAACAAATTTGGTTTTGTGCAGAAAATTCGGTCAATAGGGCTACAATGAAATATGATCCTATACGTATTTAGTGCTTTGCACTGATTCGAGGGTTACTAGTGCAGAGTGCAGAATCTGAACTGCTATGAAATAACACCACAGAAATACACAAGAAAGATTTATTCATTCTAGTAGTACCACAACCAGTAGACCGGCTTGGGCTTCCAGGCTAAAATCCTATTGGGTAATGGGTACTAATCGATCGTATCCTATTCAGCTTCTTTTATGATATTGTCTAAAGTTTGAAGAAACAAGAGCCATATTCGTTTCTAAGCATTTCGGACGTAAAGTACAGTTACTGTAGCAGGGAGCACGGAGCACTGCTCTTGGAAGATGGACGAAAATGACAATGATCATGACAAAATGTAATATTTACAACAAGGCTAATGCGCTTAGGCCTTATTAAGGCTTTAACAAAGTCTTTTGGCTCTTCGTTGTCGGTACGGTCAATCGCACATTCTCTCTCACATTGCAATTTTGCTACAGTAGTACGGAGTGCGTGTATGTGGTGAATTAATATGAACTTCTCAGGTGGGTTTGCTTATTTGAATTAATTTTTTGCATGGGCAAGATTGGTAGCGATTTGGCAAACAATTCCACCAAGGTAGTAGCTGTCAAGATAAATTACTTCCATCCACACCTCATTGCACAAAGAGAACAATAAAAGCAATTCCGTTTCACAAGGAACAGAGGTAGGAAAAATCTAAATTATAATCCTATACAAAAGTACAAAAGTATTTTCATCAGCCTCAGCTCGTCTCTCCAAACATCGGAACCAACCCCAAGAGGAGAAATGGTCATTTGGGACCAATGTCAATTTGTCAATTAGGAAACAACACATTAGCTTTTTCTGCAGAAACCTCGACGAGATTCATTAGCGCTAGGTATAACCTTCATGGTTAAACCACTATTCCGAATTTATGACTCAGAGTGACCGGAAGCAGAATTGAAATGGAGAAAATTGGTAGTCAAGAATAATTGAAACAGAGGCACCGTGAATTCCAAATAACAATTGCAATTAAACTCATCAATCTCATTGCCATGCTGGTTGTCAGTGGAGTAGCGTAATAGTTTTGAGTCTTACCCATTTTTGTCTCGAACCTGCCACCAAAATTCTTGAGAATCATCCAGAATTTCATATTCTTCACTCTGTGAACCAATAAATATCAAGTACAGACATTAGACCTAAGGTTGGTAACGAATTGATTAAAATATCCTTCATCGCTACATTTTACACTTTGGAATTGACACTCGCTAAGTTACAGATGTAAAGCCAAATTTCGTAATGAGTTCCTTATTCAGTCTTCATTGCTTTGCTCTTAATTATTAGTAACCAAGTTGTAAAAAAGTGCAGGTAACAAGAGCAGTTTTATGCGTTGAGCCCTGGTGTAAAAAGTGGTTTAATGATCTGATGTGTACATTACACATTGTACATTTAAAATGTCAGGCAGTAAGTAATAGTAATAAAATAAATGCTTGGTTGAGGTAATCAAATCCCAAGTAAATTAAACCAAGGTGAACACACGCATTAAACGCAACGAACAAATACGTATATATGCATAATGTATTTAAGAAATCTCGATGTAGGTGCTTACTAAACTCTGCTTTTGCAAGGAATCATAAGGATACATATATTCATAAATATTTGACAGATCATAACGCTAGACGACGAAGGAGTCGTAAAAGTCAGAAAATACAAATCTTCAACTGCCTTTTTAAGCCTGCGAAATTGGGTGGGAGTGCTGACGCCCATACTACTCAAGTGTACAACTAAAATAGTTCCGAGAACTCGGCCCATTTGAACCTGTAAACGCACTCAGGAACCGAGGAGGGCTCAGTAGAAATGGTAGGCCGTAGAGAACATTCAAAATACCAATAAAATTGAATATTTTATCGTTGTACTCAGTCGGGTACAGTACGGATCCTTGCACGAGGCGTAATTACGTGCAAATACTTCTGTCGTTTGTCAATGGCATATCAAATACTGCATGTCAGCATCATGAACTTCACCATAACCTTCAACGTCTCGGTTTTAACTATTATCTTTGCGGTTTCCCACATACCAATAATAGTAAATCACGCTATCACATTCAAAGCGAATCGCTCTTATGTGTTTTAACTACCTTTAACGACGCACTTGGTTCAATTTACATGTATCGACTGCTAGCATGTCAACGCTACGGAAGAACAGTTCTGAGACAGAAGCTGATTAAACATTTAACAATATTAAAAGACTTAATTCGAGGCATCATAATCCCAAATTCATATTTCAAGCGAAACAAAATTGTAAGGAAAACTTAAGTGCTCAATAATATTAGTTCAAATGCATACCCCCAAAATGACTGAAACTCAAAATTATAGCAGTATCACTAATTTTTGTGAAACCACTGACTAATTAAAACAAAGGCGACAAATACTTCAAAGTTCAACCTTGAATATAATTCTGCGCAGCGAAATAGTAGAACAAGAACATCAACCAACACACCAATGGGGGCTTAGTATTAATGTGGTTCATATGAAACTTATAACTTTATAACTGTATCCTTTCTGTATTTTGACAATTTTGTGAATTGAAAGGGCATTTACAGTTTAGAAGAACTTTGCATTAACGTTTTTATTAAGGCGTTACTGTTACACTGGGTAACTTTTGTTAGTAGAGATGTCCGTTCAGCACTACAAGTGTTTGCTATAGTTTGTGGACACTTGGACACCCTGCTATCAAATGATAAATAATAACAGAAGGATCGTACGCCCATATGCTTTAGTTTTGTTCAAATAGCTGTTGCTTGTTTTGACAAAGGAAGACGCCAAAAAACTCTCGATTTCTTTGATCCTCTCAACCGGAATAAAGAGGTAGTAGTACTGAACGTCTTTAAAACACGTCAGAAATCACAATTGGGTCATATCATGATTACTTGTAATGACAATTACACGCCTGAATCTCTGTTTACTCTCAGTTACATAAAAGCACTTCATCAATACGCTAATGCGAGACTGAAGCACAAGAACTTTCGCTTTACTACCAAAGCAGTTCGTAGATATCAACAGATGCAACAGATAGCAAATTACTTAGGCAAGAAATGGATTCATTTCAAAATACCAATCTTCTTTTATTTGGTGCAGTACGCGACGCGGCATGGAGCATATAAATTATCTCAAATCCCTCACCAATAATGGTTCACAAATGTTCAAATTTCAAACTGTGATTTGGAAGCTATGTGAGAATATAAAATTCTTCTAGGTGTAAGTACCATAAAAATATAAATTGCTCGTAAGTCGAATATCAGATGAGACTCGGCATCAAAACGAATAATTCGAACAAAGCTAATGTCCTCTCTGGCAGCAGCTACCCTTGGACGATTAACTAATGCTTCTTTCGGAAACTACGAACCGATAAATTGATGATAATCTAAGGTGTTTGAGCATTTCCCAGACCGACATGGAAATTAGAAATTATTCTCTACCAAATCCCAGCCCCCAACCGCAAGGGCCATTAGTCTAACATTGTGACGAGAAATCAAGAAAATACATGGTCGCTGGTCGTGGAAGGTTATGGTTAAACTATGTAAGACAAAAATTACATTGTCTAGGCTCTGAAGAGTAAGAATCTTTATTGGAAGTAAAGACTAAAAAGAATCACGTTGCTTCCGTTCTAACCACAAATAATTTGTGGTTGTTCAAGGAGCTTCAGAGTTCACATGTACCAGGACAGTACCACACCATGAGATCTTTACCCTTTATGCCAGAATATGGGTCGTTTCTCTCTGCATCCCATGGGAATGAATAGGTAACGGAAGAAGCGTGTTATTCTTGCCATATTAGTCAAAGTGGACGAGACAGCACAACGATAAAGAGCCTCTCCAATGACTATTTAACTCAAATTAGTTATACTTTTCCATGTTTTTCCTAAGAAAATGGAGTAGCCAATACGTGCATGGGTAAAAATAATTAGCTGAGCACAGGATTCACAAGAGACAAATGCAAGTGTTTATCAATTCACGTATGAAGTATCATATTTATTATTCTACACAACAATCATCTTCATTCTGCAACCGCAAGAAACACAGCCAGTAATGGAGAATAGCCTCATCCATCAATGAAATAACGTACGTTATCAGGCTCTCATCTAGGCTTAAACAGGCTTAATATTAAAAATAACTTTTTCTATCTCCTGTCTCGCAATGGAATATGACAGGACAGAGAATCAGACGAGATACTCGAATAACTATTCACGCTTCCCTGCCTTGCTAGCAGAAAGGGTGAAGTTGGCTCCGAGGAAGCTAACAATGGTGACAAATCGAATACAACGCTAACTGTTAAACAATACTTACATTGAAATGATGGCATTAGGCATTATAATACTTATTATAAAAGAGGCGGAGATGAGGCTCGCCCAGTCAGTAACATATTTTGCGACTTGTTTTCTCGAAAAAATATTTAATTTTTGCTATATGGTAATAATATGACAGATATCCGACGTCAAAGTAGAAATGTTAAGAACCAAAGTTACGTCTTTATTAAGCCTTGGCTCAACTTGTATCAGTTACACCCACTGGACAGACGTTATAAAATGCGGAAAATGACACTAAGTAACTGTTAATCGGCATGTTAATCGGTCAGCGACGGCAGAGTTAACAAAACAGCAGCTTTCAAGAAGAAAATCATGTCACAATGTTCATCGACGAACGAAATGACAGTGTTTCATTTAAAGAGAGGAATGACGAGGCTTAATATTCTCTGTATGGGATAGGAAATATACTGACCTTTTCTAGAGAGAGGTCACCGGATTCAATGGCTTTGAAGGGATACAGGGCCACCACCACACGCCTACTTGACGATGATTTGTCCTACAAAATTCAATCAAACAAAACATTATTATATTAATAACACATAACACAATTTTTACAGCTTCAATCTCATTTTGTTATAAATACTATTAACCCGTCTACTCTAAGGTGGCTTATTGTAATGTTAAGGAGATGTTTCTATCATCCATGTTCATACAAGTATATCTGATTCGAAATATTCCTACATGCTTACAGATGTCAATGGTCGAGTTTAAAATGCAATTTGAACGAAGTAATTATGTTGTGAGATGAGAAACGTGGAATAAATCAAAAACTTGCAGTCCGTCGCTCCTAATATTATGATAAAAGTGCGCATATAAAACAAATACAAAATAGTTTATGTGCATGTGCATGCGAATATATTGTTCATGCATGTCATGGTAGCTTTACAATGCAAAATATTCATTAAGTAATGACATTTCACATCAAAATCAAATTATATTACACAGACTTAGTTGTGCGCAAAATTTATACAAAACGTTAAGGAAAATCATCAAAAACTAGCAAAGGGGTATTAGGGATCACACAAAGGTAGGTAAGGCTATTCGTAATTGAGCAGCTATGCCAGTTATAGTCCTTTTAATCATCATTGAGCCTTGGAATTTGGAGTCAAGCAAGTTATATTATTCCAACTACAATTGTATTGCAAATAAAATTGTTAAAATGATGATAAAAAAATAGAAAACATTACTTAGTATTCACGGGAATCTATTAAGTAAGTAACTGGAATTGCGAGAGCTCGCGTCATACTTTAAAACACTTGCGTTTGTCACGATGATGAATGATACAAAATAAAGGCTGTCACTAAATAATTTTATCATATTTTAATGGATACACTAACAAAAAAAACCTACGCAAAAGTGCTATTCATATCTGCTAGTACATGCAAACCACTGCTTAAAAGTACGAGCGAGGAGCAGCATAGAATCAATTAATATTCTCATCTCAACAACAACACAAACTCATCCACGACTTGAATACAAACCATTTTGTAGTATTTTGTCAAACAACTTATTGCAAAATCTAGTCATCAAATGTGCAATAAGTGCAAAACGCGGAGACGTAGACAAAAGCCATTTGATGTATTTAGCAAAACAACAAAAATATAAAAACGTACTCTGGTCTTTAGTGGGGTTCCCGGACTTCCGCCGGCTACGGCTACTTCTGGAGAGCCTGCAAATCACAAAAACAAAGACATAAGAAGTTGTACATTAAATTAATAGCAACTTCAACCTAGACATGTTATCATCATCATAAAAAACCGTCACCATAATATGAGCCATTGTTCGTCTTAACTAAATTATTATCCGACGTAATTACATTAGGCCAGGTGCCAAATACAGGTCAGCTCAGCTCTATTTGTGTCTATGTACGTACCTAAGCATGCTTAAAACACACAATACAGCCAATAATATAAATCCATCTACGTGAAAAAACAATGCTTCTCAATGCTACACAGGTGCTATTTTTTGTAAAGCAAAATGGCAAAGGAACTTGATAACACCGTAAACTATTTACGTCACATATGTTGAGCATGGTTCTGGCAACTGGTGATCAGCTTATTTTTCAAGAATCCAGACGATTGGTTATTCAACCAGGTGTTTTATTTTTAAAAAATTTAACACAGTTGTACTAAACTATATTGGAACGAGGGACGTTACTAAAGTACATATACGACATCAGATGATACTTAGAAAAACCGGTATGATCTTCATACTCTCGTTCAACTCGTACGAAAATGCATTATGATAACCAGTTATTACTTAAAATAGCCACTGAAGGAACAAGCTCTGTAATAAGAGTTCCCTTCCCAAGCCTCCGGGATCGCATTGATGAACAAATGAAACCCCATAATTAGAGGAAAATCTTTCGATCATCTTTAAGTATAGATTAATTTCTTTACAATCCATTAAATCCCCAATTACTCAAGTCATTCTCGTACCTTCTCTTAATCCTCAATTGGAACCAGGAATTGAGCAGTGAAAAGTACAAGTGAGGACGTCGACCAAGTCAGCCGCAGCTCTCAACATAATTAGAAAATGGAATTGGACTCAACAGAGCGTCACCAGCTGGCAGGAAATATAATTTCATATTTGGGAAGCGTAGTTAACATTATTAGTTACCCATTTATCACCTGGTGATGTCATCATACAAATTCGACACGAGTAAATGATGCGGAACGTGATTGCAAAAAACAAAAAGCACTACAGAGCCAGACCCTCTTAAAGAAGAATGCACATGCACAGTTACAGCCTAATTGGAAATATGTAATTGCAAGTCGAAATGTGAAATTGTCTAGAATTGCCCATCTAACTTCGACTCACTTACACGCAGAATTCTGCATCGAGGCCCTTATATGGGTTCTACAAAAAGTTCCCTGCGAAAACGCTATGCTGCAAAATTCACGTTTATAAGTTAGCCCGATTAAAACAACTGCGGCAAGTCTAAATATCTATTAGAAATTCAAAAAATATCTAATCAAGCCTAATCTAACCGAATCTGACTGCAATTTACAGTTTCATGTCAAGTGGTAAAAAATGGAGCCTTCTGGGGACCTTTTTTGCAATCCCGTTGTAATATTTATCAATCAGCATGCACATTATTAAATTAACCTATTAAGGATTACGGTGAAGCATGCCTAACGGACCCGAATTACATGCAACATGCTACTTCCCAAATTCATTCTTAATAATCCATGACTGAAAGGCAAAATAAAAAATCGGGAAATCGGACTTACCATAACTCTGAATTAAGTGACTATTTGTCAAATTCCGTAAAGGAGATCCACCCTTAATTTTCCCATCTTTTGCGATATTGTTATTGTGACAAGCACTGCTTGTACTTCCACTACTACTCGTACTACCGGAACTACTACTTTCAGCACTTTGATTCAATTTGGAATTTCCAAACAAAGGGTGTTTTCTGCCAAAAAGACCCACATTTTGCCAAAATTTATTAAAAACCATTGTATCGATTCACACTTTCGTCGCCTGAAATGATCACGACCGCAGTATACTTACAAGTATAATGTCATTACAGCTCATCGACTAGCTCAAAACTTTAATCAACTCAAGTCTAATTACAGTTCAATGTCAAAGTTGCAAACTAAATCAATATAGTCAAGCTTAACTCGGAGTACACGTGAATTCAAAGAGGAAGACGATTTAAGTGTAAGACTGTACTCAGGAGCGTCTAACAACAGACTGATCTGGTGAGCTGAGATTTCACTCTCTGTAACCTGTTGCTGTCCCAGCCAGCCTGGCTGCCTGCAAATGCATCTGATCTCATCCTCGTTTGAGGCTATTACGTGAACGTCTGCCTACTTCACCTGTTCTGCTGTGCCAGCAAACCAAAAAATGAGATGAGTACACTTTCAAGGTTCTCATTTTTTTTATAAGTCTCACTTTCGACTTCGACGTTAGTCTCTATCCTAACCGTGCAATCGATCAATGCTGGAAAACGTAAAAAACTTGGCCTGGAGGCAGGCCAAGGCTCTCCAAGTTTTTACTCGGAAAACGTCTGCATGCGACTACGGAGAAGGCATCAGCCCTTAAGTTGAACCCTGGAGAGTACTGCAACAACAAATGATAATAATAACCGAATCCAAACTACAACATTGGAAGGGGAAGGAAACCCGGAGGTTTTTCCTGGAGCTCGAGCAGCAACTCTGCATAATAATATGAACTTAATCAGAATCCCCAGATTTCCAGGGCTTCGTTTTAACATAAAAAAAAGAGACGCAATTGCAAAACTTGATCTTCTTCTCTGACACTTTTTTCATGCCTATTGTTGATTGTCTTGTGAATTACCCGCTGACGCTTCATTTCAGGAGAAAACATGTACCATTCACCGGATTACAGAAACTGGTTGAAGATTACAAGCAAAGTCAACTTCAGGTGTCAGGTTACGGATTACGCAGAATTTCTGACGTTAGCTATTTGCTTAACTTCAAATTCTTGTTCTTCTGACTTCTGAGCGAAGTACCGATTACTATATAATTGTCATTCCTATTATTACCGTCACTTATATCAATGCCAAGTTGCTGTTTGTAACGTGCGTGTTTTTGCGTATGCAGCCTTCATTTTTCTGTGTATGCAACATTAATCCTAGTTCCAAAGAGTTAAACTCGTATTCCGCATACGTGATGGGATTCAAAATGTCTAACACAATTAGTGGTACAATTACAGTACAGGTTCAAGAATATTTCGCCACTATTTACATAGTCTAGCCTTTGAGAATAAATAACTACGTCTGGTATGGTACCTTAGGCAGAGCTAAAGGGATTATATTAATGTAATTATTATGCTCAATTGTAAAGTACAATTGTGTACAAAAGCCTTCTGGACTTCAGTATTTTCATGCTTCGTACCTAGTACTGCAACCTGAATAAAATTATGTATAACTTGACTCGCACTGGGTGACAATTTGGAACTGATCTTGAGCCGAACAATTTGTAATGACATTTACCTAAGGCTTCATGACAAATTAATAACTTTGCCAGACGTTAGTTCCTCAAAATCTTTGATATTATGCACATGCAAAGCTAACTTCAAATCAAATTGCTTTTCATTTCCAACGCTGCACAACGTACAACACATTCTCATTGCTTCAAATAACAAACAAAAATGTGATCAAATTAATGCCTTTAACGTCCAAATGGTTTTATGCACGTCTAATTGTTATGCATTGAAAACAACCATAATAATGATACATAATGGATTCCAATAATGCAACTAAGGCAGCTACATTGCCGAACCATCGATCTAGTGAAAATTACTAGTTGACTTGGTACACTAAACAGTAATAAATAGGAAAACCAATAGGCACAACTGGGGAATTAGCTTTCTACTAATTTAAATTCAGTTATTGTAAATTTAGATTTCGTATTGTATATGTACAAGAATCAACGCATCAACTATAAATACGCACATGTTTGAGTTGGTACACGTTGATTAGCTCAGAACAATTATAGCCATTGACACTTGACACCTGCCGACTCAGGCATTAAATTGCATAATTTTCCATTACAGTTGTACACACAATCTGAGATCAAATCAAGTCATGCCATTAGCTGATATACCGCAATGGAGTGCCTAGTGAGAATATTTATGTTGTGATGCAAAAGATTCATCATGGGCTAGGGACAGGGACCATTGTGTCTGTTCACGCTCTAAATTAAGCCTTTGAAATCCAGTAACTATATTTAGGCATCCAATATCCCTCAACGACGAACGTCCTTTTCCTTCACTTCTTATGTAGTCACCATCATATCCCTGATAATATTACAATCAAAGCCTTTGCCCTAAACCGGAGCCCAGTATAATGACTAATGACTCAATCATTTTCTGTTCAAAAATTTAATGTCTTGTAAGCACTACTGACGACTTGGCGCTGAGTACAAGGAGAACGAAATTAAATCATTCAAAAATACATAATCTGCTCTCTTTACTACTGACCGCCCTTCCAATATAGCGCTTCCAATACAATCCTGCGTGTTGTGTTGAACACAAACAAAGTATTACAAGAATGACATGATTTGACGTTTCGTTTAATGCGTGTTTTAAAGTGAGGCGATACAAGACAGCATCAGTAATGAAGGCTTTGCACAAAAATTTACACTACGTTATTCGTTTCGATTTCAATAACTTTATTGCGTATTCAACAACCTCAAAAACGATGTACTGTTGATTCGAATACAAATTTTTTATATGGAATCTGACATCCGGAGCTTGAAAAAAATCTAATACAGACTTTATTGCGGATTTAACCGTAGAATCCAATAATTTTTTTTACGAAAAAGTTCCCTCAACCAGGCTCTCTTCAAAAGTTTTCATGAATAATTTTTTCCGATACTTTAGACAAACCTAACTTCACTTTACTATTAGTAATTGAATCAAGCGACACGATATCTAACCAATCTTAACCTAGCTTAACACAATTTGGACAATCATAATTTTAAGTTTGATTTAAGAAGGAAAATGGAAGCTTTCCAGAGAAGTTTTCCAGGTTAATTATTCACAGGAGACAAAGGAACTTTTACGCGATCAGAACAACGAACAATCCATGGGTATCAAATCCTTCCGGTCTACCGGCTACTACAGGTTGCTCCTAAGTTCGTTAGTTCCTTTCCTAACTTGAATGCTTAAATTATTTATAATTGTAACCAGCCCCGTAAGTACTTAATTTCTGATTTCATCCTTGAGTTCACATCAGCATGGGACAAAGTTGTGTGACGTCTTCAAAATCACATACTCATGTAACTACTTCAAAAAAAAGTTTTGGTTCAAGTCGCCACATCACATCTCATCTCAGTCACTCATCCATACAAATGTTGCTTTAAACATAATAATACATAATAACTCCTGTTCTTCTGTCAAACAGGCACAACAGATCACACCAAACAAAGGCAACAACCCAAGAGAAAAGAGAAAAATACGGCTTCAAACTCATCTTCAACAACTTTACAACCGTGATAAACATGATAGGCTACAGAGGCATAAAACTCGTGGGAACAGACTTTTGTCCAACAATTAACTACGTTCCGTGCTGGAGGAACTGTCATAGGGAATAAATAATTTAAAAACTCATATTCTTATTGACTCTGATCCTGATACGTAAGTAATTTTCATTAGAATTAGCATTTACAGAGTTCAAAATGCCTTATAAAATCAGTTTGAAATCTATTTCCTACTTAGATGAATTAGTTGCTTAAAAAAATAGTAAATGCAAATATTAAAAAATCATCCCTTATGATATTTTAAAATGTTTTGAAAGTTGTTTTAACTACTTACTACAAACTTGAGCCGTAGCAGCAGTTAGCCGTATTTACATAAGCCTTAAAAACGGTAATGGAAGTACGTCTGTGGCACTCCAACCAAATCAACAATCTAAATGGAAATCTAATTTCCAAAAAAAGTAGCCAAACACCAGCGGAGTAATTAAATGACACTTACTATCATCATACATATGCTTTACATCCTTGAACGGTATCATACAGAGCCTTCCATTATTTTCACACTGATTAAAATACGCAGTAACATATTTACGTGTGCGTAATTGTACACATCCCGGAATGGAGTAAGTATTACTTAATTATGTAGCTTACAAATTGGCATTATTTATTCAGACAAATGTTGTAGCACAAAGAAGATGAAGAAGCTGTACAATGCAACCCCTGGAATTATCAAATGATTCCAAGAGCTTCTTTCAATTGTGCACTAATACCTCCCATCGAGACACAAAACACGAAGACAGGAAAAAATACCTGAGCTTAATTACAAAGGAATTCTTAGTCGATTCCCTTGTTCACAAAAAATTATGTTTGAAGTATCAACATCAACATTAGTTCTGATCTGATATGACCTGATCTTGTTATTCACACATACTTTTTACACGTAACGCAATCTTAGTAAGTCATCTGAGTATGCAGATGTTTGAATATCGGCTCAGTAATTCATTTATTTTTTGTATAACGCACTGCTTGATATACTACTGTCTTTCTCTACCACTTATGTAGTCTTACTCTTACTCCATGCTGTTTTAATGAACACAGACCCTAATGCAGTCAGAGAATTTTAAGAAAAAAAACTGGATTTGTAATTAAACAAACTTCTAGTATTTAAAAACCACTACAACAATTTCAGGCATATGAGCGTGATGAGAAGATGTGCGACTCAAGATGTTGGACTTGGAGTGTCCCTTGTCCAGCGTAAGCGTACATTTGTAAAATAGTTGTAAAAAAAGTAAACAAAACCAGAAAGAATTGATCATTACAATATGTATCACCAGAGAACACCAACGTTAAATATCTCGCATACCAATCCTGCTAATATTTATATGATGATCTCTTTGTTCTTTATCTGTAGATATTGTAAATGCTCCTACAAGCTATAATCAAGTACCAATAGATCTTAGAAAGACAAACAATAAATGCAGTCGTAGCTTTTCAGCGGAGACTAGCTCAATATCTGTATTCTAAGTTCAGCTGGATGACATTCCAATATAGTTACATGTACGCGTGGTTTTTAGTTGACTTGCAGGATGCAGGATTCAAGGTATTTTGACAAAAGTAGAAGTAGGTGTGTAGTGTACACGTGTGGCTAATTATGTGAACATTAAAATTGCATGCAAATTAAATAGAAACAACTGCGTATGCGTACTATCTGTATCTCATCATATGGATACTGCTGCATACATACGAGAGTTTCTTGAAATTAAGCATTCACGATCAGATAAATAATGGAACAGGAATTGTGTTTTACGAATTTGACGTACGCTCTGATCTGAGTAAGCTACTACCGTACTCCAACTATTAATATCCCTGCCTGGAAACTGGAAACCAGAATCCCTCACTGAATGGGAACTGTGTAATCTTCGCATGCATAAAAGTTAAAAAAAAAAAGAAAAAAAGCTGACCACGTTTACAGGATACTGAATCTTGTGCATGGATTGCGATTGTGTACGTATCGAAGAAATACTTGGAACGTTAACAAACCAAATTTACGTAACATGGAAGCGCCATATGAGGTTCGAAGTAAAGTATCACCAATTTATTTCATATCCATTCTCTTGAACTCGTTAACGTTTGTATTACCTGGAAATATTAAATTAATTAACTATCCTAGACTAGACTACGAACCTTTGGATATATAATCAGCTTCAGAGGATCTGACGAATCAATTATTTTAGTGAAATAGTAATATTTTAATAACTTAGCGGAACAGCATCAATGATCTAAACGCATGTGATCTCATCATTATTTACAGCCTGCAAGGTAGGGTTCAACTTCGGTATATTATGAAATTACTTATTATGACGCATGCAATACTTAATTAAATATTTAAGCCTGAGTACATAACGACAAGTTGATGCACACTAAAGCAACTGCAACCACTTAAACATCTAT
The DNA here is from genome assembly GCA_034693865.1 of Ceratophysella sigillata. Lineage (NCBI taxonomy): Eukaryota > Metazoa > Arthropoda > Collembola > Poduromorpha > Hypogastruridae > Ceratophysella > Ceratophysella sigillata. The sequence goes on from JAQFXY010000150.1 coordinate 35,911, forward strand.
GTACATAATCAGGGTGCTGTAAATAGAGTGCATCTAGTACTTCTGCCAACGCTGATTTAAACTACGCATGTATTAAAGGTACTTGTGAATAATCTTCGACATGCGTTCACATACACGAGCCACGACGTTGCGTAACATGCTTCCTAAAATCAATATTTTCTTTGCCATTCAATTATATAAAGTCAAGTATGAGATCTTTCTCCAAGGTGGATGCTTCTTGTGTTCTGATTTTCACTAATTCTCATTTCATTTAACCAAACACGTAACTAACATCAATTGCAAATAAATAGTTTTGCCATGTAAGTGCCACTGTGCCATATTCAACTACTTCTTATAGAAACCAATACAATAAAAAGTATTCGAACATAGACATGAGCTAGTAATGATAAACCACAGGTCAGTTTAGTTCAGCATTCACAAGAAATAGTAATTTGCAAATAACAAGCATGAAATAGCATAATGTAGAGTAGATGAGTCTATTTTTACTTTCTAATTCAGAATCTGCAAAAGGTAGGCCTAACCGTCACTGCATTGTGATGTACATATGACATACATGCATTAAACATTCCCACACCACACCTGACGCTTACTACGCCTACTACCGCATCTGTTTAACATTTGTAGAATTAGTGTTACTGGTAATATTTTTTGTCGCGACTACGATTTAGGCTTAAAATTAGCATTGATAAATAGCAACTAGTACAACAGAATTTAGATTTTATCAAAATAAGTTTGACTTACTCATGAATCCGTGTACAGGAAGCACTGGAGGAGTTGTAGGAGAGTAGTTTAATTTCACCCGACTGGCAGTTAAAGCGGCTGCTCCAGGAAGATTGACTGTATTTCTGTCTGGTGAAATATTACCGTTGAGACTGTTTTCACGAGAATGAATAATATTATTCACGTTCGCAAGACTGTTACTATGGCTTGTATTCGATGTTCCGATAGGAGAATTGAACGGATGTCCGTTCCGTGCTGTCGTCGACGAGCTGATCTGTAACTGAAGTCCTCCACTGGCAATGCTTTTAGGTTTCTGCGGAACCGCGGGCGGAAGCACTGGACCAAAGGTTGACTGAGGAGATAGAGAAGTGTTTATTGTACTTGGGCTACTTACTGTTCCACTACTTGCACGGGAAGTGAAACTTGTGACACTTATTGGGCTCAGAGTTTGGTTATTTTCGGACGTAGGCTTAACTCCACCACAATGCGTGCTAATGGAAGCGGAAGGTGAAGAATTGTTTGAGTTGGAGGACACGGCAGAGGAGCCTGAACTGCCACCAAAGGACGAGACGGGTTCACAACCGCTGGATTCACGGAGGCTGGAGCCACAACAAATCCACTTGTGGGATGAGAAGGACCAGAGACCGCGGTGATATTGAAATACGTCACCAGCACCTGGACTCCCACCCGAATTGGCTTTAACAGCTAAGCCTATAGTGATAAAGAGGCATACATTATATTACATTGGTAATCAAAATATAGTTATTGAAGAGGAATCAATCTACTACACTAATACATGTAAAATCGATCATTAAATGACAAGGCAAGCACTGGTGCCTCGTATACCTTATCGTAATTCATCCGTTGGCCTGGTTCTCTGTCTCGAAAACAATTGATACTAATTACGCACGCAGACACTAAATATTATGTGATCATTAGATTCAACAATAATATAAAGCTGGAGCAAATATTTTTTAAATTAAAGCTTCTATTACCATCAGCCTAGGTATACTTTACTTCGTAAAGCATAAAATGGTAAAAATTATCAACCTTAATGGATACTCAATCGTATTATATTTACTTCAGAGAGCCATCACGGCTCACATTGACACTGAACGCCCGCTTGGGTGGACGCACAATAAACCATGCTGTGAATCACGGTGCAACTCTAATACTTATCTGTAGAACTCGTATGATTTAGATTAAAATTGAAATAACAAAACGTTGAGCTTGACGTCAGTTGGAAATAATACATACGACTTACTCTAACTCTGTACTCTTATCGTTTCCCTTACTCTATCGCTGATACTATGATAAGAGTGATGGACATCCGAGACTGAAATAACGGATTTATATCTAAAGCCAGACTTTAGATTATGAAAAATTTTAAAAAATATTCGTTTATTGATTGACATTATACTTAAGCCGTATAGGGTTTTAAACAAAAGCTGGAGTTTAAAATCCGTTCTACGATTAAATACTTATCAAAATATAAGCCTACGTAAATTACTTCTAATGACTTGATGCACAAAAAATTTCATTATACACATAAACGCCTACCTAGCGCCACTTATTTTTCTCCCTCGACACTTGAGATAACCATTTTTATCATACACTTACACTGCCGAATTGCATCAATCCAAAGATCTCGATCAGCTTGGACTATAGCTTTGACATACAGAATGCGAGTTGTATCGGGTTCAACGGAATATCCAACCTGTACAACCAGATTGAATCAATTAAAATCAATATCTGACATACGACAACAAAATTGTAATATAACTTGAAAGTTAATGAATTAGTACCTGAAATCCGGCGTTAGATCTATGATTGTTGTGAGATGAAAAGTTCAAGCAACTGAGTGGACCCGGTCGATTCGCATTCGGTGGTGGCTCACCTCCAAGATCAGCTTTTTCAATCCACTTCACACAGCTTAGTAGAATTCGACCTTTCTCACGTTGTTTCTAGATAGGAGCAAAAGGAATGAGAATGACATGGAAGGTAAACATATGTCCCAAATCTCAATATTGAACAAAACCACGATAGTTCAACGTTATAAGCATAAGAATTAACAATACACGTGTGGTACATATTGTAGATCAGGAGCTGGAACCAATCTTCGCGGGTATGGAGAAGGAATCGCAATACCGAAATTATCAAACATATTACAAATAACGTGCTGACTACGCAAACCGCAACTGTAACATTAGCCAGCGCAGAGAAACCAACCGAGAGTGAGAGTGCAAATATTATATTTTCTGCTACAAACAACCCAAGCAAAAGTTCGAGCGTCAAAATATTGTTTCCCTTTACAATAAATTACTTTAGAACTGAAGAACTGTAGGTATCTGACAAATAACACATAATAAGTACTTATTTCAATTCCAAGGTTACGTCACGAAGTAGACAACAAGATTCCCAGAATAAATCACTCAGGTCAAGTCACAGGTTATGTGTTGTTCAAGCGTGTAATAAATAATATGAAAAAGCGGAGTAACAGTAAAACGACACAATAAATTACAAACAAAACTGCTGAGACAGACGAATTGAACGCAACAGAAACATAACCAACGTCTGAATTCAAACGTAGAGAACTGTCTTCGTCGCCAAGCTCCTTAGTAGGAACCATAAAATATAATGCAAGATCAAAACTTTCTGTCTCGCCAGTTCTCCTTCATATCATGTTCGTTCGGCTGAGGAACAAGCAAGAACAGTCAAAATGCCTTTTTTTACTTCTGAACGTATCTTGTGTCTCATCAAGCATTGTAGGAGATATACCAAATCTGGTCTACGAGATGAGAGAAGAAAGGGGAGACACGGAAGATGGAAACATCATAATTTTATTTTCTACTTTTTTGTTTCCCTTTCGTCAAAGCGAATAATGGAAGTAAATAACCATTAAGTTTAGATATAGCGTGTGAGCAAGAGCAGAACTACGTACGACTTGAAACAATTACAATGCTTCGAACTCCAATTACAGTCCGTACCGAACTGCCCTAACGCTAACGTTTCCCCTCACCTGTATTTTATGATATTGCAAAAGATAGTAATTTTAATTTTAGTCAGTAGATAAATACATTGGGCGGCATTTGGGAGCACCACTTTAGGCTTTTAACTGAGGTTTAACTACGCCTTCTACTTATGTAGTTTGTTAATGGCTCAAATAGCAGAAAGCAGACCTGAATAGTCTCAATGGATGATCCAGCTCGTTTGGCTGTCTCTGTTGGTGGTTTGTACAAAAAAGCAATACTAACTTGGTTTATTTTTTAAATTAAGTAGAGAGCTGGTCTAATATACTGGAAATCTCCCATTCAATTTGTCAGTTAAGGCTTTTCCGGCAAAACTGGCTCTGGGAACGTTCTTTACTTCGCAAATAATTTTCTGTTCGAAAATCCTGCCCCACTAACTAGATAATTAGTTTATTCACTGTAAAATCACTTGATTTTACTCAACCGCGAATTGCACCCTGCAGCTGTTGCAAGTGCACGTTCAACAGTTAATCTCCTCGTTTACTTCGTTAATTATTTAGCAATAGGGACTAGGGACGCTTAAAGCCTATTACAAATTACAAACGTTACGTCCATCATTTAAGTGATATTTTGATTCTGGATGTATGTCTATTACAATTATTATAACGTTTTGAAGAAAGGGCAGCATCGAAGTCTAAATAAGACCCTTCTGGCCTAAAATAATATACACATTCAGAATAAAACAAGAATACATTCCTGTACGATTTACTACTATCATTACTGCAATTCACAAAGTACAGTACAATAACATGAAATGCTTACAATACGTGACAAAAACGCAGATCAGATAACATAACGTTAAGTCGTGGCGTGACACACGCGTCGTTTTGTACCGGGAACAAATACATTGTATTATAACAGATAGAGCAACAGTAAACAGTACTGCGTACATTAAGGTTGAACACAGTATTTACATTAGGTGTGAAATTGTTAAACAAGTGAAACCACACATATCTACCCTATAATAGTGAATAATGGATCCTATTGGAAATTGAAATGAAATTTACCTTATTCGAAGTCCAATCCTAAAATAGTGAAGGCTGCGGAGAAAGAAAGCAACAAAGCAAACACCGGTTAATTAATTCAATTGTGCATATTATCCGAATTCGAAGAAGCCAGTTCAAGATGGAAATACTATTAACTACTACGGACCCGGAACGATAAATGTACTTGCATGAGAGTCAAACCCTCCAGCACTATTGCATTGGATGGGTTATTTGGCGGTATACGAAAATACGAACACGAAGTTCACTGCAAAGTCAATCACACTATACATGCTAGGGAATATTGCTGATTATTGACCAAGGTACGTGGATTCAATTTCAAACAAACCACATCAGATAATATCAAGAATCAGAGCAGTGTTAAAATTTTTGGTTAGTTAGCAAACGAGCGCTACTGGTGCAGTTTTTAAGTAAGAACCATTGATACGCCAAAATAGTCGATGGAACTTTGGCCAGGTCAAGCACCTCAAGCCACTAAAAAAACCCAAAGATCTGCAAGACTGGAAATCTGTAGTTGCAGGGACAGAAGAACGGAGCGAGCAGTGGTAACTGATAAAGTACAGAATATTTTCCCATAAAATCGGTTGTGTGTGTGTGTTTGTGTGTCCGCTATCTTCTCTGAAACTACTGGACTGATTTTGATAATAGATTAAAATTTAGCTAATTTTTCGGGTCAGCCCGTGGCGGGCCACCTTTTCATTGACGCTTGACCCCAGAAACTTTGACCTTGGGTAAAAAATATGAATTCAGGAAATTTCCTGAACGAAAAATTCAGGAATTTCCTTACATATCTACATATCTTGGACACTGTAAACCATCTCAAATCTCAAAACTTACTGATTAAAGCGAAACATTTCGATGATTCGTCATAATTTTCATTGTAAGTCGGACATTGAGAACTGAAACTACTACATATACACCCGTAGGATAAGTAATGTGGTAAGTACTTAATTGGAAAGCGTTGTCTCCTCGGTTCATTCAGTTTCATGACAATATTGAAAACAAATATCTAGTCCAGATCAAGAATTCTTAATCTCAACCCAGAAAAAAATCATAAAACATTTATTAAATGCATTAGGTCGTTAGTTCGGAAGGTCGGCAGGACATTGAACCATCGCGATTCGCAATACGGAAATTGCATTTCGTTAGAATCGTATATATTGTTTATATTATAATTAATTAGGTCAGTGCTTAGTGCTGAAAATAATTTATAAACAGACACAAGAGACGGACATAATGAAGCCAAATCCTAGTCCTGCCGGCCAATGTCACGGAGACCGGTACCAGGTTGACCTTAATCTTGAAAATACGAAATATATCAAACAGTCACAGGTACACTACTTACTACTTTCAATATTACTAGCCGGGAAATGCTAAAACGTTGAAAAATGTACGTAGTGCTTTCACAGTTACAAGTTAAATCATGTAGGGCTACCAAAAGCTCTGTGAACCTTCCCAAGGTCCCTCATATGACATGGAATTGTTTGAATTAAAACACAACTAAAGGTTTTCGGAATCGCAACATAATGACTTGAACGAATATAATCTTTTCTGTCGACCTATACATAATTTAGCAGTTGCAAACTTTTTACCGTATCAGAACTCAAAAGTATTTTTGTTTGGCGAAGTAACGGTTAGATTTAGCTGGGTTGTAGTAAATAGTATATTGGGAATTTAGTGTTCCAAATTGCAACCATGGTTTCATCCCATGTGTGGCTTGTGTTGCGCGTACTATGTACATACTTCTACATAGCATAATAGATCTTTTAATTGTTAACAAAACAGACCCTTAACGGGTGACGGGGTTGAGATTGAGAATGGGCACGTGTACGGCGTAAGTTGCTTCGTTCAAAAACAAAAGCTCAAAAACAATATTTCTTGTCTATTCGAAGATTTTAGACACTTTTTTGACATTTAATCATTGACAGTTTACATTCTTCATTGTTCACTTTCTAAAAAGTAGTACTTTTAGTTAGCAACTATCCTGGGAGAACGTTTGTTTGAAAATGAAAGTTGAATGAAATATGAAGATTTGTCAGTAATTGCTAGACCGAGAGTGTCATAAACTGTTTAAAAACTGGGAATAGTCTATGAATGAGAATATTTGAATAGAGACGAATAGTCTATATCAATACATTTGCTAACCCTTCTCAACCCCACCCCCTAGGCCGTGACCTATTATAGCGGAATTTTAGCATAGATATAGTATATAGTTACTCAAATCGTGTTGTTTACCTCTCCGTCCGAGTTGTAGTAGGTTAGGGTCGTTTTGTTGAGGCAGAACCATCTGAGACGGTACGAGAGCGGGGAGAATCGGGACTGTGCCTCTGACCTCTTGGCCAAGTAGCCCTGACGCAGGATCTCTGTGGAATTTCCCCGTCCACGTTGGGCCATTGAGGGTGGGAGCTAGTGGCGGACTTGCTGGGTCCGTCCATTCATTCCTCTTCAGCTCGACACACACTCAGCCAACACCAGCAGCACCCAACCCCAAAAGAAAAGAAATCTCTCTTCTTCCCGACGACAAGAAGAGCAGGAGCAGGAGCGTAATATCTGTAATAAAATAAGCGAAAGGCAAAAGGACCAAGAAGACAAGGCAAGGAGGCCAATAATGCAATGGCTCCAAACACACCAACCGCCCTTTGCACAGCTCCGCTTTCAATTCCCAACCTCTTCCACAGGGATTTCGAACAGAAGGAACTCTATAAGCCTGTGGTTTTTGAGCCCACTCCACCACAACAACATAACAGAAGAAAATATTTATTGACTGACAGATGAGGAATGGGAATGAGATGGTGTTGTTGTTTGTTGTGTAGGTAGAGGGTACAGGTACGATCAAGTACAGGCCAAGTTATTGTAAACAGGGAAGAAGGAGCTTCTAAATGAGTCAGACCATCCCGTTAACCCAACAAAATCCAATCCAATGGTTAATGGGCGCGGTAAAGGATTCCTCAAGATTGAATTGGATGACAAGAGGCTTCCAAAGAATTTCCACCTCAAAAACAGTAAAAATATAAACCCTGATGATGACCAAGGAAGTACCTGTCTTCGGATACAATGTACGCTGGCGGCTGGCGTACCTAAATCATTCCATATCAATTATGCATGTGGAGATGCACTGCATATCTAAGGTTGTTTTTGGTTGTATGTATGTAACTTGTAGGTGTTGGTAAACATAAATCCTATTTCCTCTTCAGCTCTATGATGATGATGACATGGAACGTGTCATAAGCTTTCTCTAAATATCTGGAAATAAAGTTTCTGGTCTGTATTTCTGTATGATGCTATGCGGATAGGGAAACTTTAGAAAGTACCTGAGAAAGGAATGTGAAGTAATAAAATCAAGCGTCGATCGGAGAAGTGCAGTGGCGGGATAATGGAATGTTTTTGTTTTTTAAACTAGTGTACCAACAACTACATACAACACTACTGCAAACTGCAACTGACAACAACATTCACATTACATTGACTTAATACCCGGAATGTGGAATCTGGAATTTGTACTGAGCAATTAGTAAGTGTAATACAAATAACCTCTGGTTCTGGTGTCTGGATGTTTGCTATGTAGTTGGTAGTGCAGCAATGAAGCATTGAATCAAATTATTGTGTTTCTTGTATAGAATAACTCGCTGCTGACATTGCACTTTTTCCTGTGTGTAACCTCTCACCTCTCAGTTCGTGGCGTGGACCTCGTCACATATCTACGTCCTACCTTTGTATAATGTAAGTATGATACAAGACGTAAATGTCAAATGCGGGTAGACCTTAGACCTTGCATTGTATATAAACAATAACCGACAACCGAGGACCGAGTTGGTATCGGCAAAAAGATTATGCCTTTTCTTAAATGCTGGTTGGATCTTGTACATTGTATGTCATTGATTTGTAGATTATATTAATATTAGGATTGTGGATTATGCTTGTAAGTTTTTAACCCGCAACAATTAGAAAACTCGGACGGAAAGTTGCTCTCTCGATGAGTGCGACAACTTTTGTTCGTGTCATTTCTTAGTACGGATCACACACGTCTCGTCAAGAGTCTCTAAGACGCAGGTGAACTTAAGTTTCCGTGTGCACGTACAATCCACCCCCACATGCTACATGTTAGCCTGCAACATTACAATATATTTCACAGCGGTTTTCACAATATATTTCACAGCGGTTTTTACAATACATTTAAATAGGAAACCTTCTGTGAAACTGTGAACTGTCATTTCTTGCGGTATTTGAAAGGTTTCCAGCTGCAATAATAAATGAAACTAAGGAGTTTTGGATGCCTGAGACCAACTGAAAACTAGTTTGAATCCTAGATGTAAAAAATAATCCTATTCTTCTTAAATTTGAAGTAACTTGTTGCAGATGACAGAAAGGGCTGAAGTGTCCTCGGGGCCGTCACAGAAAATGAATACAGATGAAATCATTTCGGAAAGTAATCTGTCTTCGACAGCAGATCCGGATACGTTTGACGATTGGAATGAGGAAACCACACTGGCGAGTGGGCTGAAGTCCTTTGGAAAACTCCTCATTATCCTTTTTTCTTATGGACTTTCGTTTTGGACAATAATTCAGTTTGGAATTTGGATGGCAGATATTTCATACTATTCCGATCCAGTCTTTTATGAGGCATATACTGCGACAAGTTTTTTAGGTAGGTACTCATTCACTACACGAATATTATTCTGGACGTGTTTCATTCAAGTTAAAACTTAAATGTCATTCATCTCTTTGTAAAGACTGGGTTACGGATATTTATGTCAACGGACGCTGGATGGATCCAAGTATCATCAAAGTATTGAGTAATATCGGTCTCTTTGTCCTCTTCACCTTACAACATAGCCTGCTGTCCTCAAGATATCTGAAGGATCATATGATGGGAGTATGGCATACTATGCGGTATGAATATCAGATTGATAAACCACTATACACTGCCACCACTGGCTTGGCTCTTCAGGTAGACTTTAGACTTTCTATTTTTTTTAAAACGTAACTATTATAGTTTAGCATACACAAAACACCTTTGAATAATGTTTTGTCTTTACAAACTACCAGGTCTTAATGAGGTTTTGGCAAAGGATACCAGTACACCTGTGGAAATACGACTTCCTTCTGGAATACAATTTATTTGTATGGATTCATATTTCTGCCTGGACAGTATTATACGGCACATGTCTCATGCTCGATTTGCCAGCAATGATTGGATTGAATCACGTAATTACATGTTTTATTCGCTGTTCTGGTGCCACATATTAATTGTGCACCTTAGTATTTCGTATATCGCCAAAGCGCTTATAGACGTGTAATACACTACATTGTGGATCTCATGGAAGTAATATTTGACAATTGCTCACAAGCGGTCGCTGAACAGCGCAAGGAAGAAAAAAAATCTGAGAATTCGCGCCTAAATCTTGCGAATCCTTCTCGCCATCCGCGAAAAAAAGCCAATAACTCTTGCAGTTACACAGATTTATTTATCATAGTGAACAGTGGTTTTAGTGGCCATTGGACGTTCAGTTAGCGTCCAATGGTCGGGTTATTGGGTGACAGTGAAAAGAACTGGGTTGTGGACAGACGTATTCTAGCGAATCGAGATCCTAAGGACGATGGAGCAGTTTTTACTACACAACAGTGTAGAAACTGAATAATTAAATCTGAACAATTAACTTGCAATCGAAAGACTAAAATCTGAGTAACTGTTAGGTTTTTAGCTTTTTTCGCGGCTGGCGGGAAAGATTCGTAAGATCTGCCAATTGCCAGATATTATTACTCGATGATATCCATAATTACACTAGCTTTAATTTGGTGTATAACACGCCTATGAGCGCTTTGATCATATACGGAATAACAAGGTGGATGTGGCACGCTGTATTCTACTTACGCTAATCACAACTTTGTTCTCAATTAATAGTTAGTTAGCTGAGTTGCCTCGCTCGAAGCTAAATATATGCACAAAATATATTATGTGTATCTTAGTTAGTAATAAGAATAATATTTTGTTACTTTTTAATTTACAGGTTATTATACAGAGTCCTACTATCACAGCTAAGTCTCCAGAACTTCAGCAGATGTATCAGAGACAACGTCATATGGGATTAGTTCCATTCATCTTTATTCTATTAGTTTATCCATACGGAAGGTAAGTGTTTCCTGAAATATATGAAAATGAGAGTATTTAAAATACTAAATAAGTTGGGCGTTGAACTAAATAATACACAGATTTTTAAAGTACAATGATTTTGTTTCCATTCAGCCTTGACCGGTTAATCCTTGCTGTTGGCGTGGTCTACTATACCTACTGTCAATGGAAATCTGAGACTTGCTACGACTACGCCAAAACAATGAAAGGACTCAAGACATACCGACTGAGTTATTAGTACATAGATATCGGTTTCAGTTTTCAGTATTGTACATGATCTTCATTCCTATTCCTAGCTCTATTAGCAACAACTTGTTCATGCCATATACCAGCAGTATTTAGATTCGACTAATACTCTACCTTTAATTACCTATTATTAGAAATTAAGCCTTTTGAGAATTTAAATTACATTTTACTAATGTAACTCATGACTAATCTACTTGTATTTTCGTATGACACATGTTACACATTTTAGGAAATTAAACATAACACGAGCTTATTTCTTGAAATGGAACGCGCCGACGATAGTCCTTTATCTCTACGGTATCGTTAATTATAAATAGTCTATCATTATCGTTGGTCTGTACTTACGTCTGTAATCAAACAACTTGGTGGGTTTTAGGAAGCAGGAATTTAATTAGGAGCAGCTGGACTTAGGTTTGGACCTTCTAGGAAGTGCGGCCCATCATAGCCCTCCCAGTCCCCCTTCCCAGAATCACCGGGAACATAATTTGGTGTTGGTGGCGGCTTGTTGTACGTCTCGCCAGAATAATTCAAAATCAGTGAATCATTTTCAAGCGTAGTTGCTACGCATGTTTTAGTTTGTGCTGGTGATTGACGTTTTGTTTTCCCATTTTGCCCATTTCCTTCATTACGGACAAGTGGTGATTTTTCAATCGCATTGCCATTCAGCTTTTTTTTCTTCACCGGTTCCGATAGAGACGCTCCGGTATCCGGGCTTGATGGTGTTTCCAACGTTACCTTCACCACTTTAGACAGAATTGTTCCCTTTGGTAATGGGATTTCAAGCATGCTTTGATATTTTACTTCTTGAACTTGTATTTCTGGGAGATTTCTATTGCACTTCTGCATTTCAACAACTACTGTTGCTTCTTCCGTATTGTACATTGTTTTGGATGAAATTATTTCGTTATGTAGTACTTCTTGGGACGTTTTTCCCGTCTCGGTTTCTGAAATAGCAGTTGAACCACTACTGTTGAGATTAGCAACTGTTGTTCCTTCCGAACTTTTCCGTGCTTTTCTCTCTTTCCATGAGTTCACCCGGGATACTGTCAGGAGAGGATTTGTATATAGACTTAAAAGTGTCCTCTGTGTTTCTGTTTCACGCCGACGTTCTTCCACTTCTAAGTAAACAGCTTCAACGTCAACTTCCTCCATTTGTCTTACTTCCCTAGAAGCTTTACAGTTGATCAATTTCTGCGAAAGTGTAACAATTGTTCATCAGCATCACAGTATTTATACCACTTGAAGTAGCACGCTCAAGCGCAAATAATGTTCATTGCGCAATGATTAACTGACTGGCCGACGACAATATCATGCTTTGACTTTGAGATATTCAATATACAATAAGTTTCTTAATCTTCAAAAAAACTATTCACTATGGAACTTTAGTTTATGGTACGATTCCCAATTAGCCTGCTTGCGCGCAGGCAGGCTAATGCGCCTGCATTACGCAAAATATTGAATTTTGAACACGAGCGAATATCCTACAGTTTTGGAACACCGAGCTTACTCATCGTACACCTTATCATTTGTGATTTCTACATAGAGAAGGATAAGCGCAGTCCTTCACTGAACCCCATGTAATCGAAGGGATGTTCTGACTGTGCACAAATTACGTTACATTAAATTAAAATCGTTAAATCCCATTTTATGGTTCGTTTCATATAGTTTACTATGTTTGTACATATATATCTGATTCATTACGAAGTTTCAATAAATAACTACTTAAATACATAATAATGGCGACTATTGCTGGCGAGCTGGCAATTTTATACCCGATTAGTCAAGATGTAAACCGTTGCGATCTGCACCCTGCAAACGGATCACCGATGATCCAGGCTGGATCATCCAGCATCGCATGTGCTTACTTTTTAATGTCAACTGACGTCTTCTGACTCTTCAGTTGAGGCTGAAACAAGGAACAAGACAGACTTAGTTTATCGGTGTAGAACACAAAACCAGTACTAACAATCTCGTTCTGAACAACCATCATAAAGCATGAGGACTCATATTTGTTCAGTACTTTAAGGCTTTACGTAGATATTACATATTTAATCGCGTATAAGCCCTGTTTTCAGTTTTCACTTGTAACTTGTATAACAATGAAACGTGTTGCTCTAGCAGATGTACTGGTGTTGGGCGCGGTATTTGACACTGCTAAGTAGACCAATAAATTGCATTGTCATCAAGTTAGAAGTACAAAACTAATGTCAAAACTGCAGCAGAGCTATTATTGTCTTCGATTCGGTTGAAGAAACGATTAGGTCCTACGCGGTCTACAACCATGGAGAAAGTTGGTATGCACACCCATGATATGTTGCAAAGCAAGTTACATAATGTAGATTCTAGCTACGTCAGGTTAGGTTTTTCGAAGAAGTTTGACGTTTTTATCCGCGTGTTTGACATTCCAAATCCCAACTCAAAAACTAGTAAATATACTCCTGGGCAATACGATTGCCAAGCTTTAGTGAATACCGCTCGTCATTTCAGCTAATATACGTTAGGAGCACTTAAGTCATTTTGAAAGAATGTATGTTTCTCAGTCGTTGGGATCGAATTGATTTAAGGATCGCTTATTTACCTAATACGCAAGAAAGACTAAGCCGATTTGTCACCTCCCAGTTTTTCTTTGGGTTTAGTTAGGTTAGGTAGTTCGAAAACCTAGAGTTTGATCCGGATCCGGATTATGTTGAGCTCGCGAAAGCCAGTAGAACTTTCAATAACCTAACCCAACAATACCCATCTAGGTATAATCCGAATTAATCAACATCAACATGGAGGCGACCATAGAAGTGGCAAAGCCTCAGGAGGCGACAAGTCACCGCTTCTCCTTGCCCTTGCATCAACGGACATTTTGTATTGTGGAGCAGTACTTACTTTATACCGCCTATTATATTATGGATAGTTAAAGCTGCTTGGCTTGTGCGGCCGGTTGCCGTTGACGACCTGAAAGGCTGAACGGCAGATGTCAGAAGTTCCGATCTGAACAAAGGAAGAGCGTGGTAGCTGGAGCAAATGGGCCTGAGAAACAAGGTTTCGTTTCTACTCAATCCAACCCAGAATGCCAGAATGGAAACGGGAGATTCTCAAATGCAAAAGTGCAGACTCAACACTCTACACACAGGTTCCTTGCCTTACCTGACTTTTTTTTGGAACAGTCGGTCCAAGAGCTTCAACTCCACGTCGACCAACCCTATGCGAACCCAACGCCGGATTTGGTCTACTGTAACGCCAAACGTACCAGTTGAAATTAATACGGTATGAGGGAATTGTAGACTTTTCCCAAGCTTCTGGGCTTGTTGTATTTAGGTACACAAACAAGTTGAGGCCGCGCAACTTGTAATCTGTTTTCGGGACTTCAATTATTAAACATTTTTTTAAATGTTTCCTTTAGTTGAACCAGTAGTGTTGGACACGACTGCTTTCTCGGTTGGCAGGGACACATGGCGTGCCTGGTGAACCCGAATCTCAGAGTCCACCTTCCCTATCTACACTGCATTGAACGCCACGCGTGGATTTGAGTAATACATCAAAATCAATAGAAATTAGAAATAATTAGTTTAATTTAAATCAGATTATTCTATTAGCTACAAATATGAACATACTATATTTCACTTGTCGGGAAATTAACTAGTTATCCTCTTGCCTTCTTGGAATGAGACTGACGGGCAGTTGATTATATGTTAAAACTTTAATGAGTTGAATTTGAATTTTCAATGAACTTAATTTCTATTTTTGTTTCTAAATTAGGACCTTAAAGGAAATGGGTGAAACCCACGCGAGAGGAATGGAAGGCGGTTGGAATTCATCGGAAGTGTGGCCTGTCCCAGTCCCAGATTGTCTCCTCAATGGAATGAACGCCACCGAAGCCCACATCATGTTTGGTGGGAGTCATATGCTCCAGCAACAGTTTCGTCACCGTTTCCAGCCACCAATGCACTTCACAAGCTCCTCTCACTTAATTCCAATTCCTGGCTCAATTAATGTAAACATTCCCATTCCTTCTCATCCGATGATTGAGAATGGTGGACAGGTTCAAGTTGACAATAATGGAAGTGGACCTTCTCTCAATTCGGATGAGAATGGCCAAGCTGGGATTTCACAGAACATCCCCATGGATGGAAGTGATGGTAATTTAATATTTTAACTTTAACATAGACAACTTTGAGAATAAATAACTTCAGAAGACATGTATCACATTTAAGTTACGATTGAGTTCAGATATACTTTTATTTATTTCTTGGCTTAAGAAGTATACAGGACTAATTTCCGGAATTTATTTTTCAGTCTTAGATGATACAGACGACGTATCGGACGATGAGGATGAAGAGGAAGCAGATGATGAGGAAATGTCCATTCAAATGCCGCATTCCCAGGATGTAGGTCAACTGTCTATGAGCCACCCCATGAGGGACGAGGGCCTTGTGCAAGTTCAGTGCCAGCAAGTCCCTGTTGTTCAAGATCCATTAGTCCATCAGCAGCAAACCACCATGATTCCAATGAGCGAGGCTCATTGTCATCACCAGAAGCTGGGAATGAATGGGAATGACATGACGAGTCACCAGCAGCATCCTCTCCAACCACAACCTTCTCATGGCCCGCCCATGGAATCAATCTTCCCACAGCAACCCGACGATTTTGACGCACAGCAAGGTCAAGGCGGGAACAACGATCCAAACAGCGGGTTCTCCGTATATGGAAAAATGTACTTTGAGGGCAGGGTCGTACTCCATTTGAAACAGTCTGGAGATTCTGACCTTGGCATTGTCGGAGGAGGAGGAATGGGATTTTCTTCGTGTGGAGTTCCTGAACCTCAAAAGCCTCATTTGCACGGTTGTGCATTTTGCCGTCTCAGATCTCCACAAGATAATCTTCGGAGTCAAAAGGAAGCTCATCGACATACGGTCAAAGGTGTTCTGTTCACTTTTGAAGACTGTATCATTGTAGAACTATATCCTGAACAAATCAATGGACCAATTAATAACCCAAATGGTAAGTCATACGAATATTGCTCTCTGAATAAAGAATATGGCTAACCCATTGAAATCAGTAGACTATAATAATGGTGGTTCATTATTCAGTTTCCAGCCAAAAGCCATCGAATTCTCAGGGAAAAGGTGCGACTTTGTCGAACCAGCCCATGCCAATACCCACTTACATGGCGCCCACCACAATGCCTCCTCATGTGGAACCGCAGCATAGTGCTGAGAAGATTCTCATGGACCAGCAACACATGGATCTGAATCCCTTGAACAGTCAGCAGGTGACACACGTTCCTCCACCCCTTCCTTCCCCTCAACCTAAAGGGGACAACGTCCAAAGCAGTGCTCCAGATGAACATCACAGTTGGTGGGAAGAGTTCGAGTCTGACGGAGATGACGAGTTGAAGGATGTGGAGGAGACGACAGAAGAAGAAGAATCCAACCAACCGTCTGAATACGCCCAATCAGCTTCCTATCTGAGAACCAAGTTAAATACTCAGCAACAGCTTCACGAGCCGCAAATGGACTTGGAACAAGTAGATTCCAATGAAGATGAGGTATGATTTTATTTGAAAATTCAGTTTTCAAAGTATCAAGTATTCTGCTTATCTATTAGGAAGTCGAAACCTACTTAGGATATTGACCCAGGTGGTAACTGGCCACTGTATAGTGGCGCTTCATTTGTTCACAATGAACATTGGAACGGACCCTCT
>JAQFXY010000151.1:0-52643 GCA_034693865.1 Ceratophysella sigillata
CGTTTCAATGTGTGGCGTTTCGTTTCGTTTACGTTTCACTGCAAAAACGAAACGAAACGAAACGCGGCAGCCCTATGTGACACTGATTGATTGTTCTTAATTCAGTAGGCTCAAAACACGTTAAATATTTCCATGCAAGTTGTAACCAGTTGAGTTACACCGAGCAGTGCTTGCCACTGATTCTGGGGCCAGCTTGTCACATTTAAGTTACAAAACCTGAGCCAGGGGAGAATATTTTGTTGTACGATGGGCGCCAAGTCACCGAAATAAACAAACAAATAGGAGGGTTTCAGCATATTTATTAACTTCTGTACCGTGTTACCTGAGCCGGCTTTACCTTGACAAATTACGTATGCATCTCGTAATATCCAAAGTGAATTATACGGGAAGGGATGCTTACACGCTGAATACTTGCTGGAACGTTGGCACACTGAATGCTTGCAAACGACCTTGGGCAGGTGCGCTGGGGCTGTATTTCTAAGTAAGGTCAGCAATAGTGCTCTTGTACTATGTATGTATTTAAACAAAACAAAGGAAATGGAATTTCAAACAATTACTAGGCTAGTTTTTTCATGTTATATTATTATCCGATTATATTCTGTCACGTTCCACAAAGCTCAATTGCTGCGTGTATACTTCGTATAAAATGACAACTGACTTAATGATTCAGGTAGTAAATGGCTTACATGCGCTGAGCATAATTTCCTGCCGAAAATGCTTCCCATCTGCATAATGCATCGCAATCAACATGTTTATCATAATATGTATGAAATGCTGGCTTACAATAATGTGAATTTAAGAAGAGTGTTGCATGTCCATTTTACAATGCTACCAATAGTTAATAGGAACTTAGGAACCTACCTAAACATTTGTACGTTCATTTATTGTTCAGTATCATCGTATTCAAAACACAAACTCCGGTTGACATGTGGAACTGAGATAATAAATCAAGGAATGTAGTTGAAATAACAGGGCGTCATTGAGCGATCTCTTGGCGTAATAAATATAATTCCATGAAACGAGACTATGACTTGTTATCGGCTTAAGGACTATGCAAATGCAGAGAGGATGCGGTTTGGTTGTAAAGCTACGTAAGCAGGTTTCGAATTACAATGAATTCCAGTTAATACTACTATGATGAAGTATTGCATGTACTTCTGAACCGGATCCGCTAAGGTCAAATGTGTTTATTTACTTTCTTCTCCACCCGACCCAGTGTTTGCCCTCTAATCAATCCCACGTATTTCCTATGTAGCAGGAACTTCATGCATAGTACAATTCACCAAACACTTGCGCCTTTCAGACTAACAACAATGCTCCCTAATTTATGGTTCTCTGGCATAATAGAAGAATAGGAGCCGTTTCTCGCCTAATGCCGCATTCAAATTGATTCTCCTTCCATTGACGTATTTACTATTTATTGACAATTCCGTTCTAGGTTATTGGGTAATTCATCAGGAATCCGTGTCGCGTGGAGCTAATTAAATACTGCCTAACCAGAGGATTCCTCAGTTGACACACGCCAATGAACAGAGGGATAATGGGCAGAAATGTAGGCAAAGGAGCTACAACCCGGAACTGGAACCTAGCTAATTTGATACACACACTATTATTGGAACCACTTGAAACGAAATACCATAGTACTGTGTGTACATTTCCTTATCATAAGCTGATAAACGATAAAGCCTTTCCATTCAGAACTCAGAGGAAATGTTTATGATTGGAATTGGAGGGATGGGCACTGTCTACGCACTTGACGCCAGAATATACCATTCAAAATCCCACAGGGTGCACTGCGCTTATCCAAACTCGCGCCCAATGAGATGCTCCATTTGTCGCTTCAGAAATGGGAAAAATTCAAAAGTTTTTAATAGGAAGACCTGAAGTTATATCGTAACGAATCAAATTATCAATAACATAACTATACGCTTGACGTCATTGTGTTCGATACGACGTGAAATTTGTGTTATGCGCTCGTACGAACGCTACGCTTGTGCGGCGTAGATACTCGACTGCACGCGTTGTTGCTCAAAGAATTGCTACACAATTCCCGAAAAATGCAAATGCAAGACAACATAGATCACTTGGCGTACTATTGACGCCCAAATAGGCGCCTTAATGGCGGAATTTTAATGAATTCCGCATACGTACTTGGATACATTTAGGTAGAATGTCGCATGGGCAATTACGCGTTATTTTGAGTCATTGTGCAGCAGATGTACGGCAGAATATGATGTTATTCGGAATTAGTAATCCGAAGTGCAAACCTACTTCAATGACGTGTATGTAAATGCAATGAATTCCAATTGCCTCAGCTCACCAACGCATGCATATATGGAGATGATCTGTGGGCCATCATAGAGGCAAAATAGCACTACGCACCAAACTCACATGTCAAGTCAACTGGTTATTACGGAGAACTGTGAGTCATTCTGCCCCTCCGCAGTATGCATACGAATACGGACTCAAAGATCATCCCAGGAATATTTGTATTTATCTCAACCATTGAACCCTCGCTGGCTTTGAAGTTGACAGAGCTCAGAGACTCGGGCGTGAAAGTATTTGCATTATTTTGAGCCTGCGTTGCACTTTTATATTTTCTCAAACTCCGTCTTTTATGGATCCAACGTGTATTTAATGCGTACTCAACTGAACATGCAACAATAATATCCTTCAGATTTTATCATCTCCGGAGTGTATAGTAAAAAGGAGTTCATTGTACGAAATAAAACCAAATAAAGTTCAGTTTGCTTAGTCGTAAAAAAAGTGTATTTCAATCAGTCAATTCGCACTACGTGTAATTCTGCCTCGCATAGTCTATCTCCAATTCTGGCTAGGTTTTTTGCATAAGAACAAGCAAATAGTGAAAACAAATGAAAGAGACGAACAGAGAATTTACATAAGTGCCTTTCAAATTGAACCCGTCAATCACCTCTGTATGCAAATGTACTACTAATACTACGATAATAGCAATTGGTATATAGTCAGGAATTATGTCATGCACACCTATGGGAATTGGCGTAATCTGTGAGTTGGCAAATATCCGTTGATTTGCGATGACTCGACTCTTGTTTGCACTCCTTCTTCTGGGAAAGATGAACGAACTGCCGATTCACATTTTTCTCAAATCCGGTCCATGTCAGCAAACCTATTTGCAAAAAGAAGAAAACAAACAAATGCTTTCAATTGAGAATGACTATAATAATATTTTTGTTTTGCGAATATTGGGAATGGGAGTGGAAATTGTAAATTCTTGTTCTGGCGATTTTTGCGATAGGTTAGGAAACACGCACAGTTCCTGAGAGTCAACAAGGCCCTTAGTGAGCTCGTTCCAAAGGTGGAGCAAGGCTAGAAGTTATATAGTCGAGAAAGCACTTGGGCCTAACTTAAATTAACGTCTCCTACTTTAGATTTCTCCTTAGATGTATCATAAACCACGCAAATTGCCCATAATACAATGCACTAAAAGAGCTCGGCCCGTCCACTGCAGCAGCAGCAGTGGATTGGAGTGAGATAAAAATCCTGTAAAATCCGCCTTGTCAAGCCGAGTATGTATGTTTACTGCACCCTATTATTAGCTGTACGGATCCTTCCTTCTCCATTTCAGAGCGCTCTGGGATCAGCCCAATTTATGCTATTCAAACTTAAGCCTTTGACGAATGCTAGGCAGAAAATAGTTCAAAATCTGAATCTGAGAGGTAAATGGGGAAATGAGCCCAAGCAGGATCGAGCTAATAGGCTTTGTATCAAGCAGAACTGCTTCACCTTGTGATTTTACAAGGATTTCCAAGGCTCTTTTCATAGGTACTACTCCCTCCCCATAACTATTTCGGTTTTATTGCCAAATTCCAACCTTCAGGCTCCCATTCCATCCGCCATTACGAGGGAGGCTGAGCAATCAAGATGAATTAAAATTACTAACGGACCATCTGGATCTCAATTGCGGCACAGCAAAAACACTTAGGCTCATTATTATGCATTTCCTTCCTTTACCAAAAATTGGAATTATTGGCTCTACACGTTCCACATAGATGGACTAATACATTAGTTGTAGTTCTATGTATACTGTTGATTCCAAATCCTCCGTCTGATGTTTCGGCACTAGAGTCTAACTAAACGTAAAGCAAGCCTTTAGCCTAGGTTAACTGCTCCGGACTGAGTTGGTCAGCTTTGAATTTTCGAATCTCCCCGAATTTTAGTTATTCGCCATCAAAGAATGCCAATTGAGAGGAATACTGAGTTGCAATTTGTAAAACTTTTTCAACTTTCCCCTCTGAAGATAAATAGCCAAATGTGCTAGGTAGCAGCTGGAGCTCCGTAAGCTTAATCTATAGGCTGGACTTACGCAGAGCTGCTCATAGGGAGTTGGCCAGCATTTTAGATTTCGGCTAAGAGTGCTGGAGATAGTGCTTGATATAAATATAAATATAAATTAGGCGAAATACGGCAAGTGCAGTATTCTCCGAAATCTAAATAACCGGCCATTATTATTGCTCCTACCGATTTATTTGATACAGCATCTCTGTCCTGAGTGCTGACAACATCTGGAAAATATTGGGAATCTGATCCCTGCTCTCTGCCTGGCATGAGCTATCTAGTCTATGGAAGCAGAGACTGGAGCAGAAGAACCTGAAAATGGGGTGGAAATTGGATCAGTCTGACCTAGTAGCTGGTGCACTTTGTACTTGATTCCAAGACAGGCCAAAATTAGAGCAAGGAAATGCATTATTGGGATGTAAAAATAAGCCTGGCTAATCTTGAGCTGAGATGGAAGCTGTGGAAAGGACCTGTTCCCTAGTTGGCAGTTGTGAGGCTAGCCAGGTCGAGACAAATTTAGACCCACTTCAAAAAACCCGTCCTTTCTGCCAGGAAGCAGCCAAGGCATATTGACACAGAACAATAGAGTGGCGGAGACAGAAGGCTTAATCTGTCTTGTCTCCTCTCCATGTGCTCATGCTATTCTTACTCACTCGCCCAAACTGTGAAATACTTTGAAATCTTCTCTATCTTGATTTCTTTTCTGAGCATTTCTCTTCATTTTTTTTTTTTTGCATTCGTGTCTATTTCACAAGTTGACAGTGTTTAAAAGCCTCTAGTACAGATAGAACCCATATTTACAATACAGAACCCAACAGACAATTGAAATCAAGTGGAAAGAGGGAAGAATGGGTTATGCTTTTTGTTTATTTCAGTTTCTCTGCTCAACAATTGGAGATGAGACAAAAAATGGGAATCTTTTGTCTCTTCTTCCTTTGTTCCTGATCGAACTGTGGTGATTTCCTACGTGTCACTCTATACAAAACCACAAAATCTTTGAGTCTTCCCAAACTTTATAAAAATTTCTCATCCATTAGCAATGGAAATATGACATTTTCTTGAATTTAAATTACTGAGTCCCGAAACTCGGGAATATTCGGATATCAATCAACAGTTGTTTTGACTTCCACCCCTTCCTCCCAACCAACCCGTGCGAATCAGGTCATAAACACTGGATTTGGGAAACTAAATTTATAACTAGTATTTTTGAGAATTTCCGCTGAACCATTTCAGCCCCTCGCACACGTCACTGCTCCTTCCATTAGTGGCTCTGTCCGCATTTACGTGGGAAATTAGATAATTCTCTGGAGAGAAGCGAATGTAAAATCTAATAAAAAGCACCATGATGTTACCCAATCCGTAACCTTTAAGTTCATAAGTAGGATTTGTTCCTAATTCCCGGAATTGGATTTGAGAACAAGCTCAGGCAATTCCTGGTCAGGTCATTCAAATAATATGATCCAATTTTCGTTTTCTGCTGAAAAGAAAAATTATTTCCTTTAAAGCAAGACGACGGACTATAAATTAGTTTCCTGTCTTCTCCAGTCATGCCATATGCCCTGGAGTGCCCTAAGATCTCTCTAAATTCTCTTCCGTCAACATTCGACGCATTTCACCGGAAGAATCCCGACGGAGAATCTGTTCCAGGTGGGGAAGGCAAGAACGTCTCGCTACGTAGATGCGTAGGTAATTGAATTTAAATTCAAACCCAAATTGAACCTTTCATCTTGACTAACTGTAGAGGATACACAGAAACACAATTTCAGTCTCAGCCTATTCTGACGTGCGACTTTTTCATTTAATCTCCGCTCCGCCCCCAAGAACCTGTCTGCGCGGCAGTTGGCAACCCCAAGGCGAACTTCCAAATATGAGTTGATCTCGTAAGTCCTTTCACTGGCGTAGAGATATTCAAATAAGTTTCAAAAATTTTAGCTGGACTGGCGACTTTATCCACAATTTGTCAAAGCTCATTCCGGGATTCAAATATTCATTGACAAGTAATTAAATTAAATGACTCATGGTGTCAACGTGGCAACATCTTTAGTATAAGTATACACCTTCAGTTGACAAATCTTGTTGGCGAAGGCAAATGTTTATCGTGGTACATGATACATGATAGGTATGTAATTAACTCTGGGTAGACCTCAATCCCATTCGATTCGATTGGTTAGGTTAGGTTATAAGATAAGGTACGAACGAGAGTTGAATGGTTTCTAATATTTTTTTTTTGGTTTTTGTCGGACATTTGTTGTCGGTCATAAGATGTCGGGCTTATTGTTTTCGGGCAAATGACATGGAAGGTCAAAAAATATATGCACACTAATCAAAATGTCGAAATGATGAAGCACAATGAAAAGCGGGGCCGAACGAAGTTCCACACTTTTTAAATGAATATGCATTAATTTCTCTAGTACTCTCAGCGAAGATTGTAAATACTATTCAGGTACATAGCAGTCCTTTATCGCTTCTTTTTCATGCTGTGTATGGTCAATACTGCCTGCGATAAGTACCTGTTTAAGCGCTGGGCTGTGTTGCGCTGTCCAGAACAGCACAGACATGCAGAAGAGTGGATCTGATCCCATAAGACCCTTCCGGTCCAAAGTCCAAAATCAAATGCGTTGAGCTAGAGATTGAGTCTGGAAAGAGTCCATAGGGACGAGTTGACTTTTAAGCCTGGACAACGTGGGAGTAGAGTGTGAAAGTCTACCTACGCTCTGGTGCAGGCTTTGAGCTTTCTCAAGCCCAGGTTCGGTCGTGGGCGACAGGAGAAAGGCATATGGAGACAGCATGTTCTTCGCCCAACTGCCTCGGCTCTCCAATCCCTTTCCGCACAATGCGTCCACTGAAAGTGTCACTTAGAATTGGGAACAGCTGTTCTGCGTGGGCGTTCTCGTTTACGCCAAAGAATGGACATAAATGTATTCAAATGTCCGCTTAACCCGCTATTTCTACAGTGCTACTCAAGCAGAACTTGCTCAAAACTCAGTGCTTATGCATGGGCATTGGCCAAGCTGATCTCAAACCACTGACCAAACAAATTCATATGTGTCCAATTTCGCTATTTGCTATTCGTGCATCCCAATTGACAGCTTATCGAAGAATTACGGCGGTTCGCAAGCTTTCTATGAAATATGGAAATTAGTACTAAGCCAGTCATATGAGCATCGCTATATTCTTTTAATTGCAAATTTCTTAATTTTGAAGAACGATTTCTAATTGAGATTCAGACTCGCACAACCCTATGCCGTCTTCTGTCTTAAATGCATTTAGTATTAAATTATTCCTAAACTGGAGCAGACCAAGTCTCCTGGTCCTGGATTTGGATTTGATTTGAACAGGATTATTTGAGTTTGAGCATTGGAACAGGTGAGGGCTGTTATGTTGGTAAATATTATGGCAATCAAAACAAATACAGAACCGTCTGCCTCTCTGTACAGTGTGCAGTGTGCAGTGTGCAGCTAAAATTAAGAATGACTCAAGCGGAGTGAGATCCAGGCCCAGAGAGAGTCTGCTATGCTCCAATTTAAATATAGGCTTCTTCTCCTTGTATTTCTCCAAGAGGACTAATTTTCTGATCTAATTCAATGTTATCCTTCGGAGCTTCCGTCCTCTCAATGTACGTATAGAGAGCCCGACATACTTTAACTCAAGAACTGCATTTTTTGTCTACATATTTTTTTTTGCGGAAACATTAACGGATTCTGAACTCGGTGCCAGGAAGAGGAGTAGAGTGAGTGGGATAAAAAAAAATCTGTCTGCGGCCGCTCTGGACCAGAAGGCTACATGGCATGGGGTCAGGTTCCGAGTACTTTGAGTTTGATTAGGCAACTTTAGATCTCGTGTCATTATTGGTTTAATTTTTTTTTCATAAGGTTAGGTTAGGTTTGAATGACCTAACCTTGTTTTAATCGACCAATCTGCTGAAAACTTTTTTCGTAAATCGGGGTCCTTCAGAAATAGATTTAAATGTATTTAAATCTCATTGACAGAGAAGTCATGCTTTCTTGCTTATTTGATTGTTGCTATCGCAATTTTGGGATTTGGGGAAATTACCGTTTTTGATTTTCTTGGGATAACCTGAAACGGTATGCAATAAACGGATAGCTGTCCTCAAGCGTTACGGACGGAGGAAGGAGCAGACAGCCATGAGACCCTTCCGGTCTGAAAGAAGAAATTGAACAAATTGAAAGTCAGAGACGAGAAAGTGAGCCAAGATCTTCTCTCGTCTGTCTCCGGCTTCTTCTCACAATCAAAATTGCAACAAAAACTGAAGGAAGAAAAAACAAAAAAGAGTTTTCCGGCTTTTTCCAAACTTGAGATGGATAGAGAGTAAGTGGAGTCCTGTGAAGAAAGAGTCTCCTGAGGCAGTAAATGTAATGCTTCTCTCTGTAGGCTATAGACATCAGAAACGTTGTAGCGGAATAAATGGAACAGAAGCGAAATAGCAACTGCTTAAGTATCTTCTGTGAGTCTTATATTATAATACTTGGAGCCAGACAGGTCTCCGGTATCTAAAAGCTGGCGAGAGATTCAGATTAGGACAAGCAATGGATACGGAGATTTTGGAAACTCTAACGTATTGAAACCTTGAGTGAATGTACTCTTTTTTCCCAGTATTCATCCCGCTTTTCATGGAGCTAATTAGTCGTGCATGGCCATCGCATTATTATTATTTTTATTTATTTAACCGAATTAATTCAATTTCTATACACGCCAATCATACAAAAAACATGTGACAACCCATGAATGGGATTTACACCACTATGCCTACTTAATTAGTCATAATAATATTACTACATTGCACGAACTTACTCAATGTTAAGTCGAAATTTTTGTTTGCTCAGAAGATACTCGCTCAAATTAATTTTAAACTTATCAAATTTTGTAATATTTTTAAGGTTAGTCGGTAGAGAATTCCATAACATAGTAGACTTAAACTGAAAGGTAACATATCCATAATTCCCTTTGGGATGATAATTAGAAGAAAAATGAGATGCAGATTTTGTGTTGTAACTATGAATTTCACTGTGAATTAGCTGTGAGCTGTGAATGTAATTTTAATTTGAGAGCTGCATTTGCGAAAGGAGCTGAATGGAAGTGTAGCAGTGGGCTTGAAAGCTAAGCTGTATCAGAATCAGAATGCTCAGAGGCTCTCGAAGTGAGACGAGTTGATAAGGAGGCTGATGATGGGAGCATGAAAATAGGTCTTTCCTCCACTTGGTTGGGAATACATAGAAGCTGGGGTTGCTGGCATGGGTTTTTATTCATTTCATCCCGGCCTACTATCCTACTTTCCTTGGACGGATGCTCCAATGCTCGGCCTGACAAGAGCCGATTCGGTTTTCTCGCACTTCAACTTGTCCGTCCTAAAAAGGGAGAAGAAGGCAGGCTGTTCCAGGAAATTGCAGCGTCTGAAGGAATGCAGGATTTCACATAAGCTCCCTTAAGGTCTAATTCAACGCTTATTGTTCAAATGACGTCCCTGGCCCCCGTGGACACAAAAGCACTGGCCCCGGGTTTATTTCATTCTCCGAAAATGCTGGAAAGATAATCGTGTCAGAAACGACAATCATGTTTACTTTACGGGAACGAACAACGTGAAGTTGAGAAGGAGGGAAGAGGAGATGGAAGGGGTTTCCAAATGCAAAATCTCGGGTGGACCAATTCGCCAAGGCTGCGGCTGTTGAGAATAAGGAACTCCGAATAAGTAGATCGGCAAGACGCTGTTAAATTTCGATGTGGATTCAGTTTGTATGCTTGCGATAATCCGAAGCATGGAATAATGCATTGGGACTAATTTAATAGACTGCTAAATATAGTACGGTATCCTCCGACAACTGTGCTTATATGGTAATATGTACAGCGCCGGAGGCTGCTCACATTTTATACATAGCGTGGTGATGCGCTTTAGAGTTTGTCGCAGTACACCGAAATCCTGTTCGTTGATATGTGCGGGGTATGAATTACACGCACTAAAACCGATTGGTTGACTCTTGTGTTAAATATGTAAATGTATATACGTACTTGCCTGTTTGGTCCCAAGGTTAGACGCACATGATGATGACTCATGAAATCTATTTTGAGTTTCGTTATCCTCCCGATAGGAGCAGAGAGCATATGCGCTAATGTTAAATACACAAGTCTTTTCAACTTGTCAGAGTCCGAAGAATTTACGAATAAAAACTGATTTTGTGTAAAGACGTATTTTTGTTTTGTTTCAATTTTCTACTGAACTTGATTTATTGCATTGCTCTTTCTTTCCACACAACATTCAACTTCTGAATATACATTTCCAGCCATTCACACACTTAAGTTGGTATTTTGGTAAGGTAGTACAAAAAAGGACTATCGAGAAAAACAATATATTACTTTCAATTCCTCCCAGTTCAATATTCTACATAGATTCAATTTACCCCAAAGAAAAACTCCAATTGTCTCCTCAAGTCCGCAGAGAACCAAAGAGCAGATACTAAAAATAATTTATACATACAAATACACGTATTCTACAATTCTTCACTCAATAGCGAAGTTTCTTTATAAACCAATAATTTAGTTTCTGTTGACTACTTAGCAGTAGGTATTACGTCCTAGACAAGGGGCAAGCAGGATGCTTCTGTAATACTTTCTCTCAGGTAAAGATTTAGTAGAGTCTGTACAAAAGGGTCTTAGTTATTCGTGCGAGTTCGGCCCTCCTGCTGGTCCGTGTCCTCGTCCAGGGCTTGCAAGGAGTGGATCTCAATGGCGGAGGATGAGTTGGAAGAGGCTGAGGAGCTGGCAGAGCCTTCGGAGGAGGCCTTGGGCGGCGTGGTGGGCAGCGGGCCGGCGACGGGTCCCGGCTCACTTGTGGCCGAGGAGGCGGGTGAGTGGGACGGGGTGAGCGAGGGCGAGGTTTCGCGAGACGACGGGTCCAGCGGCATCGTCATCCAAGCGTGGTTGAGAATGTCTTCCAGCTTGGGCCGATCGGAGGGTCTCAGTCTTAAGCAGAGCCGGATCAGTTCTTGGCATTCTGCAAACAAAGAAAAATCAGGAATTTGAGTACATCGGAACACTAACTCACAGCCGTCTCATATCAGCATCTCCTTCATCCATGCACACAAGCACGCTAAAAAACTAAAATTGTGATGTACATATTTGAATGGTCTATCAGAAGGAATGTTTCACTATTTCTCAAAATGTACGGAGCGATACAGTAATGGAAAAACTTTTTCATCCGAATTTACTTGCACTCATGTAAGCGACTTCTTAGGACAACATGTCAGAATTGGAAGCGGGAAATGAGAAGTTCCATTGTTGTGAATAAAAAAATACGCCTTTCATTCATTCAGAGATTAAAGTGGATTGGTGCTATGGCTGAGATGGGCGGATGTTGGGTGCTGTACTGTTACTCGGACTGCATCCTACTAACGAACCTCCTCGAGTTACGTTGCCGTAACATAAGCCCCGTCTGTTCTGGCCTCTGATTACCCATCTACTTACTACATTGCTTTTTATGCCGTCTCTTATTTGCGAAACCTGATATTCCTTGAGATCCTTCTTATTTCATTCATAACCAGACTCCCAGCATGTCAATATTAGAGGCTCGATGAGTCCCAAGTCTTGAACAGAAACTTTAATTCCGACCATGTATGAAATAAATTTATAAAAAACACAAGACGGAAACCAACTGGTTTGCTCCATTCTGTAACTCATTCATACTTGTTGTTCCGAGATGATTGCACTACAGAGTATTATCCAAGCACAGTTTTTTCCTAATGAGGTGCCAAGGTGAAATGGGAAATGCGAGTGCTCAAAGTCCAAACTGGATATTGTTAATCCAATTCGAGTACCACACTACTATTATCTAGTATGTGAACTGTGGAATCCAGGGTTCTAGATCAGCTGAGATGCAGTTCATGCGATCCTATCCGTCCCATGCATGTCCCTCAATCACGTGCACCCTTCCTTTCACCCATTCATTCCCAGACGAAGCTGAACTTGAGAGAACCTGAACTTACCGTGACTGATACGGGTTCGGAAACTAATGTCGGCCCGAAGGATCTGCTCATCCTTCTCGAACGGAATGTCTCCACAGACCATGTCGTAGAGTAGAATGCCCAGAGACCAGACCGTGGCTGAGCGGCCGTTGTACTTGCCCATACGGATCCATTCTGGCGGAGCGTAAACTCGGGTCCCTGGAAAATCAAACAAGAAAAGTCATGAGTACATTATTTCCAAGATTCTGGACGCAGGGATCAGAGGCACTTAATTCTAAGGCCCTTGTTTTGGCGAGCGAGGAATGACCATGAAATCATAAATGCGCTCTCCTTCGACAGGTGTGAATGGGAATCCATGGGAATGTACAGGTCGAGGTGATCCCAATGTTCCAATTTCAGGTAGTTTCAAAAGAACAAATAAGCCACCGCTCCTTCGGCAGGAACAGGAGAACAAAAGGAAGCCAGAAATTCATTGAACAAAACAACAAAAAATTCGGAGAAGAGAAGAGAAGGGGTCGTCAGGACGGAATCGGACCTTTTTCCTCCAAAAGAAGGCCTACCTGAGCTCTGACGAAAGCCAAGGTAAGGGCCTCTGGGAAACAAACCCTAGGTCCAATCCCGCCTAAACTCAAGCCCGTCTGGCTCCAACAATTAACTCAGGAATTTGTACCGACAGGAGCAACAATGGGGCCT
The DNA here is from genome assembly GCA_034693865.1 of Ceratophysella sigillata. Classification (NCBI taxonomy): domain Eukaryota; kingdom Metazoa; phylum Arthropoda; class Collembola; order Poduromorpha; family Hypogastruridae; genus Ceratophysella; species Ceratophysella sigillata. Next base: position 12,984 of record JAQFXY010000151.1, read on the forward strand.
ACAGTTTCTCAAATTCCAATCCCAACCAAGAACAGAGTTTAGATCCGTGATCCGTCAAAACGCACTGAACTTGAAGGTTAGTTAAGTAGCTGTTAGGTCCGGATTGAGCGGAGGCAGAAATCAATAATTGGGAATTGATGGAAGGTCATGGAGGTAGATGAACAATAAATAACTCAACAAAGGGTTGGCTTGACTCAGGCTGGAATGTGGGGGGAGTTGAGGTATGTGAAGCTCATAATATTGGCACATGACCCAAATACCGTCGTCTATTATTCAACATCACTCATACGAGATCCCATCAGGGCTAAAAAATATTGATAAATCCTATTCAATTCCGAGGTCTTTCTCAGGAATCTAATCACATAAACACTGCCTGCCTCTTGTGACCTACCTACTGAGCAAACAGATTGCCTAATGTGTAATTTAGTACGTATAGCCACTTCAGACCGCTCTCTCGTATTTTTTAATTTTTCAATGCTAGTCCACTCCCTGGTTTGGCTTTGGCCGACACAACTTCCTCGATTAGCAGACAAAAGGTTAGTTTAACTACTACATAATTTCACAAGCACCGAGTGTTCTCTCTAATCGAATCAGACCAGGGCCGAGGCTCAAATGCCTCTTGTCCGCTCCCAACTCACTTAATAGGGTTAATAAAAGAGATTAGCCTAATGGGGACTAAACGAGGGAGCGGAGTCGTAACTCTGTCACGTCAAGGAGCCGGCTCTATTTGACTTTCCTTATGAGCTCCTAAATTTAATTTAAAAAAACCTGAATTCCCAAATTGTTTCACACCACAGACAGACCTCACTTTTACTTTCTGGAACCCAATAAACGGGCGTATTATTGTACAAACAGACGAGGATACAATTTGGAGTTTTACAAAAGACGGAATGCACGGCTGGAAGCTTTCCCCCACTTTTACTTTTACAAAGGAGGGTGCATCTATCCGTTTCGCATAGTAATGCCCAACACATCATGAGGTTAAAATCCCAGTCACGATCCAGGATAAAAAAGAAAAGAGAGACGAAAACTGGCAATTGAGAAAAAGACTATCTCAGCTCAAAAAAGTAAAAAAAAAAAAAGATGGGGAGGCAAAAATTCCGCTTTTTAGCTGTGGGACTCGAAGCGAAAGCTAAGGCAGGGTTGGAAGGTCTGAACTTTCTCCTATTATTAGTCGCAGAGAGTCCTTGTGCCGATATCCGTTCATATCCGGAGGAAGACAAATGAAAACGTGACAAGCGGAGTAAATAGCCCATCTCCGCTAAGTACATAATATGTTTTCCTTGATAGAGATATATTGAACTCTCCGCATCCCAGATTATCATCATCCATGATTCATGGTGACAGAATTATGGTGCGGGAGATTTAATAGCGGGCTTAGGCTTAAAAACTTATCAAACTACTCCGTTGAGTCACCCATCAACTGGCTACCTAATCTGGCAGGATATAACATACGAATTGACATCAGTACACTAATTGCCAATTTTCCAAAACTTTCTACTCAACTCAAAGCTCGATGAAGGAGTAGTTGAAACAAAACTTTAAAGTCAATCGTATTTCGAGCTCAGGCTATGGGAAGAAGAAGCTATTCAAACTCGGGCCGAAACTGATTTGGCTTGGTTTTATCCACATGATGAGTCGGAACTCGTTTCCGAAGGCTAAAAGCCCAAGTGGAAGCGAAAAGGTCAGAGGCCCCTTTCAAAAAAGGCCAAGCCAAATGTCCAGGAATGTTGTAATGCTGTAGGAGGAGAGGGCCTGGCAGAATGGAACGAGACACGCCAAACCCTTGACGGGATGCCTACGTCTGGGCCAGTGCAGAAGAGGAGTCAAGGTCGGTTATGCCGCTTTAGTGCTTATGATAGAAGAAGGAGAAAAAACTCGCGTCTCAACCACAGAGATGAGTTTTTTTATTCAATTATCAAGGAAGCTTTTGTATTTGGTTTCTCTCTTTTCTGCTCAATATTTTTTGCACCAATAGTTTATATTGCTTGGCTCAGAAACTAAGTGGAACCATTTTGGAGAAAAAAAAAGGAGTTGGAAACCTCAGCCATTCTCAGTCGCTACCATCTACCAAATTTCTAAACAGGATTTGAGTTGGCATTAGAAAATGGAGCTCTGGCAATGGTAGCCAACTTAAAAGTGGCAGGATGGTAATGGCAAAGGCTAAGTCAGTGACCCGGCTGGGATGTAGAATACTCAATATTCATTCCTATTCGGGAATTTGAATACAAGGCTTGGAAGAATGCAAGTATAGATACTAGTAGCGGATCGTTGGGAAGGTTCATCGAGCTCAAGGAGGCGACCTTGTGTGATTACATAAAAATCTCATTACCAAGTGTGTAAGTGGAGACGAGGGAGTGGAAGCAGTGCTTCGGCTCCTCGACAAGGATGCTGGACGGCATGGAGCAGTAATGAAGTTTTTCCTGGGTTGTTGGAACCAGGTGCTGGCTAATACAAGGGGATTCAGTTCGCAACAGTTTCATATGCACCACTCTGCCTGCACTGCAGGCCTACTTCTCGTCTCAGCGGAGTCTGACAGGAATTGTACAGGATTTCAAGCTAATGAATAATGAATAACATAAATTGACGGAAAGCCAGACATTTACCGTCGAGGTGTCTAGGCTGAAATTGTAAGAATTCCTTGTACACAACACTCTGTCCTGATCAGAGTGGGAAGAGAATAGAGGTCACCAAGGACAGGTCGTGTCAATTATGAAACGAAACACAATAAAGATTTCAATTTTACACTCCGTCTCAGCTCATTCGTCTCTGATCTCATTCGAGATGAGATGGCATACCTGGCGGTATTATATTTTTTATGATGCTTTATATTTTGGACGAGATGAAAAGTACTATTCTCTTATTACAACACAAGAGATCAGAGTTGCTCCTTTGTTCCTACTCTCACTTTTTCTCCCTAAGGTATTAAAGAGTAAACTATTAGCTCATAAAGCCTTTATGCCTTTAGATCACCTGCCTATTAAAACCATAGCTTTCTAATCGACTCGAATTGAGGAGAAGGAATACAAGTCATTATTTATATTCCAATCACACGTACTCCTGTCACCAACCAAAACGGTGTATATTTAAACACACTAAAGTAGGAAATCGGGTCAATCAGTTTCAATAGCCTTCTTCAGATTATACCATTTGGAATAGGATCTGAGCACACATTACGTTATGCACTTCTGTAGAAAAACCATAAAAACAAGGAGCACATCTCAACAGATCCCAACTGGTTGGTTGGTGACATTCTACACAAAAAAAACTCGAAATGTACCGGATTGTTCCATTCATCATTAAAATGTAAACTTTTCGCGTTTTAAGCGTATTTCCTATTTGGAGATGATGGATAAGAGTAATACCGTAAGAGCAAGACCTCTCTGGCGTGATCCACACTACGACTAGGATATGAGCCGAGCCTAGACTGTGAAAGAACGAAAAAACCCTGAACCTTGACCAATTACCTCCTTTAAACCAATTAATAATCCCAAACAAAAGGCTCAAACTCACACTTTTTTCCTCAAATTACACAAAAGTTTGAATTTTTCACATATTTTTCCTCCACGAGTTTTGGACGTGAATTTTAGGTCCAAGTACGTCTTTTCATGCCCTATGTTGAAATATTGAAACCGTAGCTACGCATGAGAGTTGAAGTAGAATGTTTTTATTTTTTTATTATTATTAGCCCAATGCTGGGATGAAAATTGGACTCTCTAGCATACCTATGCCCAGTTAAAAGTTAGGTAGGACATGGAGTGTGCTTCCCATTCGCCTATCCTTCACCCAGTTACATTTGTATTTATGACATGCCAGGGTTCCGTGCATGCCTGAGCACGGCTCACGGTGTGAGGCAGACACGACAATTGGAAGTGACATGACATGATCCGGCTGATCGTATCATTATCAGTACGGGACTTCTACCTACAGAGCAGCAGATATCTTATCTCGCCCAAAGTACCAGAGTGAGAATGGATTCCGTGGAATAATGCTACTAAAAAAAGGAAAGTTTCTAATAAAAGAAGAAACTGTGTACAAAAGTCTAGGAGAGTCAATTGGGTCATGCTGCGTAGTGAGGAGCTCTGCTGGGTCTGATTAACCAATATAATGCATACTACGTAATACTTGCCACTCAGAATCCCAACAAACATGCTGGGCATATTCAAATATGAGAAGCATTCATAGGAATGAATCTCATCTCCAATCCAATCCATCTCCAAATCAATATGAAGCCATGAAATGAAGCTATAGGAGCCATAAGCCATGAGGTGAGGCAAAGAGGACTTGTGGTAAACTACGCCAGATTATCTCTGCTGACTCCTTTGACATTACAACACCATGTACTACTGCCTTGCCTTGATGGAACGCCCTATCTCTCTCTCTCTGTTTTGTAAATAAATATTACATTGTCATTGTCGCAATCCAAAGGCCGTTGTAACCTTCCTTCGGATAACTTTTCTTTTAATAAATCTCAATCCTCATGTAGTGACACGCCTTAGCTCTGAAGAGGGAGTGCAGAGGGAACAGGGGGCCTTCCACACGACGCTGCACTACAGCCAGAGCGGAGAGCGGGGGGAAGCTGGTCATGCAATTCTGTCCAAGCCGACGCCACACGTCTCAGGACCTAATGACCTCTTCTGATGCAACTCCACGACGGATGAGCCAGTCCAGATGTCAACTGAGAGGCAGGGCTCTGACACACCTTAATCTCTAAACCATTACGCAATGCTGAGTGTAATGAATGGGAGTTAATGCCCGGTCTGAGCCACACACGTCGGGTCTGAGCCAGATATTCCCAACTTTTGTTTCCTCCAAATCTCATTAAAAGGAGGTGTTGCTTCCTTAGGAGGCATTTTGCGTAATTGAGTACTAAAGGCCTGAATCTACAGAGAACCAATCGAGCAGAAAATCCTTAGCTTGAACATGCACAACCTTCAGCCTGCCAATCAATCGGGACCAGAGTGTCCTTCAGATTCCGACGCGAGTACCTTCTCTAGAGACTGCACAGGTAGGCTATAGAATAGGCTATGCATGTAGTAGTAGAGGCTAGTCGGCAATGTACAATTATCAACACATTTTCTCATTATTACAGTAGCATTGTTGTAACTCCTCTGCACATGAATGATGCAGGAAGGGAAGCCAGGAGAGCCAACTATGCTCTATGTACTTTGGCCGCTTCTCATTCTGCACGGCCCTGACTGACGTCAAAGCGAGATACAAGTAAATAGTTCAAGCCTGACGTAAGAACCTCTCTCTACCTATCATACACTCAGCTGATTGCAGACATCAACCTTTCCTCGCATCACAGCGTCATCTCAATGAGGCAGGAGATCTTCCAGATCTGTGTCAACATGGTCCAGGCGCCAGACCTCAGGTCCATGCCGGAGTACGCAGTCAATCTCAATGCAAGTCAGGCGGTATGGCTGTAACTCTGAGCACACAGCTCAGGTGAGGAAGCAGGAGGCTAGAGCTTCCAGCTACAGCTGAAGAGTTTATTGGACGATAAGACTCTTTTCTTCCATTTGAGTTTTGGACATTAACCTTTGAACGGAGGATGCTAGAATCGCAGTGGCGGCAGCTTAAACGAATCAATACAGAAATGATCCCTTTTCCATAATAAGGGTCTGTCTCTTGATAATTCTCAGCAGGAGATAATAATGATTAGAGCTGATGGAGTCATTGAGAGGTTTTGAGTCACTCAGCTATAGCGACATGCAGAAGATCATTACAAGCCCAACTAAGGCCTGGTCAGCTCAGAACAATGACGTAAGGTTGCTCGAGGTGTGTCTTGTGATCATGACTCAGCAACTCAGCTCTGCGAGGAGTGACGCAATGGGCAAGCAAAATCAAAATATTATTGTACGTGGCTTGCCCATGCGGAGTGACGTCACTCCCTTTCCTCCTAAACCCACCACTTTCCATTTCGCTCTCCACTACGTCGTTCCAGCTGGAAAGCTCCACATAATCCCTCCGCGTGTGTTTACTCACGGAGGAGGATCCAAGTCGAGGACGTCATGGAAAAACCTTGTGCTCACTGCACTCCTGTCAACACAACTTTCGTAGTTTCCAGAACTGAGCAGCTCGGGATTGGACATGAGCCTGGGTTTGGCCCTGGCCAGTGGAACGGAATGAGTGAGAAAGAGCTGGTTTTTCTTGGAATTCTCGAGTATAATTCGGAACTTTTGGCCAAGAGCAGCCACTACTGAAGGGAAAGCCATGTTCATTGAGAAGAATCAGGGCAGGCTCTTTCTGCGTTGTGGGCTGACCTCAATAGATGCAAGAAAAGAGAATGATAGGTATAGGGTCAGGTGGGCTAGGACTACAAACTATGTACAAGATTCGCGTCTTGAGCTTACATTGTACATAGTACGTGTACAAGACAGTTCATTTCCCATTGTTGTGTGAAAATGAAAAAAAGTGCAGACACATTCCACAGCCAGAAATTATGCAGTACTCGTTTCGTCGTGGTTCCTCTCAAGCACAGTTTCACCATCCATTACAATCCATAACCTAAACCAGATGCAGCCAACCAAGTGAGGCAGGCAGGCAGGAGGACTGAGCACAAGGCAGGACTTTGAGATTCGTCAGAGGAAAAACGCTACTTACTCACTCGCATCTTTTTTCTTGGAAATCTCTATTTACTCCTTTTTTATGCACAATAACAATGAAAACCTTGGCTTTCCTTTCTTAGTCCTCCCATCTAATTAGCAGGAGCTGAGCTGTGCTTAATTTTAACTACCTGCCTTACCTCCAACTTTACAGCCTTGTTCCTGGGAACTGGGAAGTACCCAGTGAAAACTGGAATTAACTGGTGAGAAGGGCCGTTGTAATGAGATCATTACTGCCCAACTTCCCTACAGCATCCATAACATTATGCTAGCTAGCAGGCCGAGTGAGCTGAGAGCCTAATATCATTCTAACTTCGTAGGTGTTTTTGCTCTGGCGCGTCATGAGATCAAACTTCAATCTCATAACTGGCATCCCTCCTCTGCGTGCTCCAACGACAAACAAACAACCTTTACAATTGAGGAGGATAACCTTAGTAACTCAATACGAGAGTCCACTCGCGAGTATGGTAATGGAATTCTCCAAAAGAATTACTACGCCAAAGGGTTATGGACTTCCTCCTACCAAAACAATGGGCTGGCGTCAGACGACGCTGCAGCGCCCAATACCTGCGCAATTCTCCTACGACAACAACGGAATCCGTAACAAAATTCCCCTTCTCATCACAATAATATGTTGTAACTCTATTCCTAGCACGACTGCGTCTCTCCACTTTATTTTTACACAACCAATTTGTACTTTTTCAAAGTTAACAATAGAACTTTTAACACATTGGCAAAGACTCAGAGACAAGCCCATTTTTCTCACTGCCTGCCTCTACGGCTCCATGTACTAGCATTTCAACAAAAACCTAATTTACAATTGAGGCTAACCACACCAAAAAAGAGATGATGGAACGCCAAGTCTAAAGTCTGGCTATTAGGAGCTGCAGAGAAAAAGCAACGGAGTTACCGTTCCGATAACTCTCCTTCCTTTTACCTGTTGTACTTACGAACAAGAACAGTTAGAACAGAACTTGTCTTTTCTACTCATGGTCGCATTCCACTGACGGAATCTGCAGACTCCCTATTTAGATCATCACATGACAACAATGACGAGCAGAAGGGTTTCTTAGCATTAGACATGCTACTCCGTCGTCACTCCTCATTAAAAATAGGTCATTCCTCGTCAGTACGTACGTACGTAGGTACGGATTCTGGCTCAAACTGGCCTCAGCCGAGCCTAGCCCAAGCACCACAAATCAGGAAATCCTATAGCCCCCTTTTTTTCAAACAAATGTCACAAGAACAGCTTCTGGTCCATTGTGTTATTTCCCAATATTGTTCTGCCGGGCTAGACTAGGCCTCTATTCGTCTAAACAAATAAATACAAAAATACTCATGCTTACCGTCAAAGTCCGTGTACAGAGTCTCTCTCATGATGGCTCCGGAGCCAAAGTCAATCAGTTTTAAGTTACGGGACTGAGCATCCACCAGAATATTTTCATCCTGTAATTATAGAAAAGTTTTTGCATGAGATTCCAAAGACATGAATAATTAGCTCTTCCTCTTCTCTATCATCCCGAGCGAGCAGAAGCAGATGATGTGATTCTGCCAAACCGCATAGTACGTAGTGCATACTACTCATATCCGGTACACACTCATTCAAGCTTTTTTTTCAATCTCATCTCTCTCAATGAAAATACCAGACTGGGGCTGGTGCATATGCACAGAACATGCCGATCCTGCTGGTGCTCAGTTGTTCAGACTGAACATTACATCTGAACTTACTACACACTACAAACTATGCACACAATAGTATGCAAATAAGTAAAGCGGAAATGAGTGAGGCAGAAAAAACAAGGATTGAATGCCCTTGCCCTCAGGATGGACTTCTGCTTCTCTACATGTACGGATGATGCGCTTTCATTCATTTTCCAATTCTATACACAACAATAGTGCGGTGCTGATGTAATCTACGAACATTCATAATGTGTACTAATGAGGGAAGCTTTACGGGCAAAACGGAAAACTAAACTCCGTCAATTGCTCGTCTGACGTATGTGAAAGACGTCCTGTGGGAAGCCTCACCTCCAACTTCAGTGGAAATAATAAACATTATGAATGTTGATAAATAGGATTTAGCCTAGAACCAGTGAGGAATTTTAAAAGTTGTGATAAGCCCAAGTGCCTGTAATCCGCGTGTATATGGAAATTCCCATAGGCTCAGCCTTCCTCACTCCATTAGCTTATCTCTAGTGGTACTAATAATAAGTAGTAATTTACAATCATCTGGGTTTTTTCTGAGCTACCGCATTCATTGACTGACATACCTCAAGGATGCATGTGATGCCTAATTATAGCCACTCACATACTGCCATCACTACTGGAAATGCGAAGAAAGCTCTGGTTTGGTTTGGACTTTGGTGGCATAATTAATTAAAATCTAGACATGACGTGTTTACACGAGATGCACGTATCAGTCAGTTCTTGTCAAGATTGCAGCAGCACAAACAGACCAAACTTTCCCCTTCCTACATTCTTGTGGATTTCCAACAGGAAGTAAAGCGAGCCAAAGAACGCAACAACAGTACAGCAGTTCTGATTACTGAGCTACGTGAGCTGACTTACTCATGTTGGCGTTCTGCGTAAAACCCATAATACAAATTATTAGTAAAAAAGTGTTTACTCAAAGATTCTATGGAACGCGTAAACTCTGCTGAGCTGAATGCTCCTCCACAAAGCACCAAATGCAAACCCCCAAACCACAACTTGTTTTTCTGTAACCAGAAATTCTAACGACATTAGCATTGATACTGGAGAAGTTGCCTACGTCATATTAACTTTGAACCCTGCTCTGGTTTGATGAATGGAGAATGAATGGACGGAGAGGCTCATTACAGGACCTACTTATCATTACTGACAACCACTGCACACAATCTTGGGCTGACAAAGTCGACATGACTTGTGCTTAAGCCAGCAATCTCTGGAAAGTCAATGGTCCGAGTATATGTGTTTAATGTTAAAAAATTTCCGCTTACCTTAATGTCTCGATGAACGACGCCGGCCTTATGGCAAAGAATAATAGTCTCGACAATCTGTCGGAAGAAGTCTCGGGCCGTGTGTTCCTCGATGAGGCCCTTCTCCGTAATGTAGTCAAAGAGGTCCTTGACGGGTTCGGGGCGTTCCATGACGATAATAAAGCTGTCCGAGCGCTCGAAGTAGTCGAGGAGTTTAATGACTCCGTCCACATGGGCCACTTTGCGAAGGAGACAGACCTCCAGCGGAACTCTCTGTCCATTCATCTGGAAAGAGAGAACATTGGGAGTTGTGAGAATGCCCACTGTGACGAGAGGCAATAATAAATAAATACAGCAACAAATCAAAGTCCTAGAAAAAGTTCAGTCAACTAGCTCTCTCAATCCCTACGCCTTAATTCGATTCTAATCCAGTGCGGCAGAACCAGCAGGGCAAAAGCCTTCAATGCAAACAAAAACAACTAGTACATAATCTCAGTCGTAGGTAATCCCCAAAATAAGTGTATGCGTCACATGAGTCACGGGGCAGAAAAAAACCAAACATCCCGTTTCGCCATTACATCATCCCACCAGAAATATGCACCTACATATATGCTATTCACAGATGTTGTAGCTACAAAAAAACAAGCGTATTATCTACTCTGATCTCTTTTACCACGAAACGGAGGGACTGGGTTCTGTGCTGCGGAAAAGCAATGGAAGGAGATCAAAAATTGGAATTTTTTGTGGACCACTATCCCAATTAGTAGCCCAAGCCTTGGCAGAAACATTAGAAATATTTACAGAATGTTTTCCCTAATTACCCTGGAACCAGCTGAACAAGGATGACGTAATGGAAAGGCCATTACCATGTATGAACAGACCTCCCATTGTTGTGATTCCAATCACATGCATGTATCTACCTGCATTTATTAACGTGTCCGTTTGCCAAACGTTTGCCGTTACTTATTTGTGAAAAACTTTGTACGTAGTAACATACTTAAGTTAACCCTCGGTACTTTACATTAGGCCAACCCCTTTCCTCTGCACAGAATGATGATGAAAATTCCTATCAACGTTACGTTACGTTCAGCGTTAAGGAAGTCTCATACATAACAATTACTCTGTAGGTTATTACAATCTCCATTGTTGGTAGGAAAAAATGCTCTCACTTTGTGCCAAGGTTTAATAGGAACGCAGAGTGAAACGTCTACGTTCATCCACGTATATGGGCTGCATTGCAAAATAATACGTCTGGCTTGGCTATTACTAGGATTAGCAAATCATTGAAACATGCAAGGGGCAGCACGAGGACAGGTACAATAGGAAGATGGACACATACACGAAAACCCGTCACGTCATGTCACTCACAAACCACCAAACTTTTGCCCATATTGAGTTTCAAGTTTTTTTCTGTTTCAATGTTAAGTCATTCAAATCAGGAATTACATGAAACTCTATGTTTACTCAAAAACTTTTAAAAAAGAACGTCTGCAAAATGAAACAGAATATGAGTCTGGTTCTCTACTGATTCAATTACTTCAGAATAGTTGACACAATAAATCCATTTGGGACCAAACAGGAGTGACATGACATTATAGATAATTTGCATGTAAGGACCAAAGAGCCCCTAACACTGCTGCATAGAGGAATGCCGGAAATGATTAGCACAGAATCTTCTAAATCTACGTTGTTGAGCAGGGAAATAAGGAAATGAAAATCCGTAAACTCGTCCTAGCACGAGCTCAACAGCTCCCTTTTATCGTAATTGTAGTATCTGGGTTAAGCTATGAAGTGCCTATGGGAGGAATGAAGTCCTATGGCATACTAATTAACTCCCAAACTCACTGGTGCCTCTGTTCCAACTGACTGCATGAAAAAATCAAGTAGAATGTTTAGAGTGGGGACTGACCTGAATCCAATCGGTAACTTTAACCTTGCTGACGTGCTTGATTGCCACCTGTGTTCAAAAAGGAGAAGAAAAATTGATTAGTTTTCAGTTTCATTAAATAAGTACGCAGCGGGACTGGTGCAGTGCGTTATGATGCGCCAAACCACTTAAGGCCCCCAAATATATATATTTACGGAAAATAAGAAGAAACTAATACTTGATTGAGCTGCTAAAGTGATGAAACGTGAAAGGAATGAATAATGGAGCCACTATTGATTGTTCTAGTTTGTTTACATACAAAAACAAAAACAGGAGGAGGGTTTGTGCCTGACTTTTAGCTCCATTACGTTCTTCTTCTACATCGTTATGTGTATCTAAGTACATTAGACATTACAAGTTCCTGATTCTCTAATGTATTGGAACGACAGGTTTTCCCTACCTGTGTCCTGACTACAAAAAGCAGCTGAGTGGAGGGAAAAGTAGGTCAGACCTTCCTATGTATATCTCAAATGATTTAATTCTCTGTTGGACCTTCGCCCGCATTACCAGAATCCGATTCTGGCATTGTCAACTTAACATGACCAAATTAAAACCATACGTCATGCCTACATCCCTTATTGTACTTACTTTCATTTAATAACCCTGTTTAATTTTTAACATGAGAATACTTTGGTTTTCAATTAAAATCATCCTTAAGCCTTAAGATGTGTAATGGGTAAAGAATGCAGAAGTGTGTACTTACGGGAAGTCCGTCTCGAATTCTGTATCCGGCATAGACAATTCCAAATCCGCCTTGGCCCAGGACTGGTCCAAGTTTGTAGGCTCGGTCGAAGGGTTCCCGGGACATAACTAGAGGGGTCAAATAGGAAGATTCCGAATTAGCTTTCACTTCCTCTTTCACAATGCCCATGTTGGCCATGCATGTGACCAAGTCCTCGTCCTCCTCAACTATCGCCTCCAAATCGAACCCAAAGGTCTTGGCCATCCGCTCCAGAGACACAGAGCGTCTCCCAGGAGCCTCTACCATCACTCGCACGTTCTTGGGCAGCGGATTGAAGTCCAAAGCAAGGTCCGGCCTTGACCCAGGTTGGACCTGTTCGTAGGACCTTTTTCGACCTCCGCCCCGCACCATGCTACTTGGCGGGACGCCTCCGCCGTCTACATCTAGCCGTAGTATGAGAGAAGGCCTTTTGCGGCCTCCGCCGCTCCTAACCGTGCTACTCATGCTCCTCACTCGTCACTCCCGCCGCCTGCACCGAAGCCTAACTAAACTCAGTCAAGACAATGAGCACTGTTCCACCAAAGCCCCACGTCCCGCCGTATTGGCCCGACAAAGAGCCATCCCTCGGCCTGGTGTCATTGACATTGGCGTAGGTATGTCGGTAAGATATGTGGATTGTATTGGATGCAGCAAGTGCTAAGGCCTTTTCCCTCTCTTTCACTTTCGCTCCAGAAACGGAGAAACGCAGGGAATTGTTGTGAAGGCGACTGGAGCGAAGGGATGACGAAGTGCCAGAAGGGCGCAACTACGAGTTCTCTGCACTCATTTGCTATGCTCTATGTTGTTCCACGTAGTAAAGTGCTAGGCAGACGAGATTGTGGAGGGAGCCGAGGTCATTGTATTCGGCCGTACACATAAAATTCTACACTCTCATTTCAGTTGGAGAATATCATAAAATGTTGAGATAGGCATATACCCCGCTTTTTTGCATGCACACAAATGAGCGGTTTCTGGCCATCTGGTCTACTCTCAGAGATTCTACAACACTTCGGGCCGAGTCCTTTCTTGGGAAACCCGCTTGCTAACCCAACTTTTGACTTATCGCTCCAATCGCAATATCCGCTCTCTAATTAATTGGAGTTATACCAATCGGAAAGTTCTGTGTAAGTCTACTGGTGCAGTGGTCAGTCTAAAGCCTGAACTAAAGTTTTCGGACTCTATTTACTTACTAGTAGTGTGCCTGATTCTGAGTCATACATAATAGTATGCATATTCATGCAGTGGATCTTTTTACCGAAGTGTACGTTATTAGGCGAGGCACACGATGCCTTTTACGCGTGAAACTTTGACCGTAGTACTAATCGTAGACTTACTATTGTTGGCCATTCCTCACTAGTGTTACAAGAATTTAGAGTTGAGGGCGCTATAATAATAACATGGTGTTTGTTCGTAGTATTTACTTGTACGAACGTATGCATGGGTATGCTATTGCTATGTATGAGGAAAAGTGGTATGAAGAGCGAGAGTAGTGCTTGAGACGAGGTGGTTCTGTTTCTGTTTACGAGTAGTGCTTCTATTTATTTACCAACACGCCTTTACACGTGCGTTGTCATGAGAAAGGCCAAAACAATGCAAAGCTGCATTTCAGTCATGTTATTTGTTTACACTACAATTGCATGCAGGTTGAAATTAAACAATTGAGGATTTTATTGAAGACAAGTCTTTTTGAGGTAGAAATCGTGACTAAAGGAACTCGTGTCGAAAGATATGAAACTGTTTCAACGCAGAGCCCAACTTCTTATTTACTTTGACTACTATTTAGGAAAATAGTAAGCGTTTTACCTCCAATTTTATCCGTATCCATATTATAGTCGTAACTACTATTTAAAGTTGTATCATTGGAACTATTAAAGATGAGTTGTAAACTTGGGTCGACATTAGCACTATTATTATTATTATTATTACTATTATTTGATAAATTATTATTATTTTTGCTATTAGATATACTCGTTAGAGTAGTGAGACTACTGGAGGTATTATTGTGCGAGGAACTGGGACTCGACCCGTCCGCAAAACACTGGGAACAACTCGAGGAAGAGGGATCAACGATTCTCTGTTGAGCCAGCATATTTTCCTCTGCATGGTATGCCTGAAACTGATGTTTCATTTAGTTGTCGAGAGATCAGGAGGATTGCTAAGCTCCAATCTTTCCAGTCAAAAAGTCACAAAATAACTTTGGAAATCCAAAAGTTCCAACACTTTAGAACAATAGTCTCAAACACGAACTGAGCACGTTAATGGGAGCAAATTCCCAATTAACTCTTCAATAACCGTTCGTCTGCTCGGCTAATTTGTGTACAGCATTAACTTTTCCCAAAGAGCCCTTGTATTATAGTAGGTACTGCTTTTGAGTAGGTATTGAGTAAGTCCTTGTGAAGCGAAGACGCTTCTCTGTAGCTAAGTTTGACAGGAGGAAACGGTATGGTTAGCGCGGATGCGACAGTAACAGCCTTCCTTGAACAGCTTCAGTTCAGTACTAACTGTGAGTAGAGAGAAGGCTCGAAAGCCTTAAGCCAGCCAGCTCAGTAGTGGGCTGCATTAAGGGGGTTGTTGGAGTTTGGAAGTTAGTCTCTCTATGTACTAACTGCTGCATGTGGATGTCCCTATTCTTTGGCCTCACAAAAAAATACGTTGCTCTCTCGTTCGCTCAACTCGAAGCTTCGCTGTTCCACTCGTCCCAAGCCAGCCGAGGAACACATGGGGAATTCAAACGAGTCAGAGTCACACTACTCCCAGCAGCACACACAAGAGTAATTGCCCTCCACAAACGAGGGAAGAATGCTCCTCCGTCCACGGATGCGATGTCGTGTCTGGCGGGAGGGTTGCCAAGCGGAAACCCGCCCAGCGAACCCCCTCCGCCCACCACGCCCCTCCACCCCAAATCAAAATCCAGCGCTTTTCCCGCTCTGCGCCCAACGTCTCAACTTGCCCCCTTCCGCCTCCAGCCAGGCCCAGACAGAGAACTAGCTGGGGCAGTGCGGGAATCCGGGCCGTGCTCCGCCTGCCCAAACGTAGTTTGTAAAGGGGAGAGAGTGCAATGCCATCGACCCAAGCAAAAGCAAGCCATCCGCTCCTCCGTTCCTTAACTCCATCGGAAAGAGCTAGCAAATGGAACCAAATGGATGGGATTCTTTTGGGAAGAGGCACAAAAGTCCGCATCTTCAAAGCCCGTAGTATCTCGGCTGGGTTTGTTTGTATGGTGAGCCAATGGGAGCCGTGGCGGGACTACGGGGTTCGCTCGGGGACCAGCCGCTCTCTTCCTACCCCCTTCCCATTGAAAAAACCCAGGAATACCCACCACGTACGTAATGCTCTTACAACTCCCGTCACAACAAACGGGCTTCCTAGGCTCACTAGCCACCACGTTCTAGGGCTTCCTGCCCTCCGAGAAGCTCAGACTCAGGACCCGGGTGAGACATAGACCCCAATCTAGAACCAGACATACGAACCCTTTCCTCCGACAAAAAACCAGCCAAACCCACCGAAATTCCACGTTCAGACTTTCTAGGTCTGTGTGAATCCAGGCATGGGAAGAGGCTTAGCAAGAGGCTATAGCCAGATATACGCCTTCTGCCCGCAGTACAATGCCTTTTGTCTTTCTTGAGAGATTTCTGATGCGGTTAAGGCCTTTTGTCTGGCTACAGAGAGGAGCATACCAAGTAAGTAAGCACTACAACTCCAGACTGTTATGTTTTATGTTGGAAATAATGTAAGTGTGATGTGATTTGTGTTTCTACTATGTAGTCAATACAAATACAAGGAGATGAGAAGGGACTCATAGTGGACGGACGTGTGAAAATATTTATAGACAGCCACTTGAGTTCTCACTTGGGTTCGATAAGGCTTTCTGCTCCCGAAGCCTTATGGTCAATGGTCAAGCACTTGACTTGGGTCAATGGCTCGTCCTCCTGCTACTACGACTACAGCCTGCTACAGTCCAAACCCATTCCAGCCGTCCACGCCGCGTCTCCCATTATTTGAACTTGCACAGAGAAAAAGTTGTCAATCCTGATTGTGATTTGAGTATAGCGAGGCCCAAACACCTGCCCATAGCATGCTACATACTTACTCAAGATCATTCCGCCCAGATGAAACTGTTTTGTTTTATTCATGAGTCAATGAAGCTTTGGGAATTCTTGAGAAACTTTTCACCCCATTGTTATCCTCTCCAATGCAATGTACTCTCATATTTACTCCTAGTACTGCCTCATACTCAGACCATATGCAATGCCAGCCAAAGAGTTGCGAGTTGCTTCTCCTCGTCCGAGCGATGAACTTTCTCAAGGTCTTTTTCTTCTCATGCCCTCTCAGCCTACCTGGACCTTGACACTAGCACACAGCACACCACACAACTCCAGCGAGGAACAAAAAATGAAACGGCGAGTGAACCCGAAACAATACTTTCTGCATCATCCATACACCTTCTGCACTGCCACCACGGCTCCAAACGCACGTGGGAGAATTGTTTACTTCCCTCTCACTTTCCTGCTACTCTGCACTGACTGACTGCTTGAAGGAATCTAGCAAATTCGGATTTATGCAGATAATTGTCAATTTCGATACAGCCCTTGAAATGAGTTGTACTTACTGTAGGTAACTTTTTTTTTCCAGAAACTTTTGAAATCATAAGTTGCAAGATTGCTCACTACCCCCGTGCAAGCGGCTTTCTTGAACATTACTCCACTATTCTGGCATTTCCAGTATGTTATCAGATGAGAACGGAGTAAATTATGACAATATGAACTTCCTCTTCCTCCTTTATGTATTTTTCTCAGTGTCTGCTTTATGGATGCTTAGATTCACAGATTGGTAATCAAGCCAGATTAGGCTGTTGCAAGATGCTCAAAGTATCTATAATATTGAACTGGCGGATAGTGTAATTAATACATTTTGAAGATATTCGTATATTTTAAGAAACATTTTGTCATGTATTTCTATATTCTGAAATATTCCAGAAATTCGCCATTTACTTCACTGATAAATTCCTACCAAGATGCCTTCGAGTGAGCGGGAAATTCGAAATAAAAGCCAAGCAATGCCTTCTGTTGAATGTACATTGCGTACCCAATTATTGGAGCCAGACATTGCCTCTTGCATATACGGGAGATTATCCCGTGACTATGTACTCTGGCATGTCTGGCTGAATAGTAAGTCTAAGATGCTCTGATCCCCAAAGATGCTGCAAAGACGCTTGGTTCCTTGAAGAATCTCACTCTCCTCGGAGCTCAATTGTTGGAGGAATCTGAAATGCCATAGAGATGTGTGTTTTTTGTCGGAATCCGAGCTCACACACATACCCACCAGAATAATAACCACACAGACGGAGTTCCTTAGCCGAACCCCTTAGAACCCTGTCGTAGACTGGGCCTGGGCCCTACCACGTGTCAGTCTAGAGTCTGGAATTTCAGCTGGGCTGGAATAGGCTGGAATGTCAGTCCAGTCCCTGCTAAATTATACCTGCTCATATGCAACGTTACAGCCTGAAACCGGGAAAATTGTGAGCATCCGAGTGACTAAACTTTATGACAAAAAAACCATTGCTGTAAACTGCTTATTCTTTAAAGCTTATTAAAAATCCTACATTTGAATAATATTTTCATCTAAATCTGCACGTGCAAAAAAAAAAACGTTTCAAACGTTTCAGACCGCCAAATCAAACCTACATACTTCTAGAGAGCTAGAGAGAGCTAGAGTGCATGTTTTCGAATTTACAATGCAGCTTTTATGATGAATTACGACAGGCAGGCCAATGATAGTTTGAATTTTTTTTTTCGAAACTCTCATTCTTGGTTCTACGATGTGTATAATCTGTACTACATCCTCCATAATACAAAATAACAATTCTTCGTTTCCCTCCCGATTTTTTAGGCTGCCTTTTTTTACTGTGTGTGTGTCCACAATCCACATTACTACAAGATTACATTCCCTCCTCCCAGGAAAGAATCTCTGGTTCATCTTGATTTTTTCTACTCGGTCTGTCTGGTCCTAGCTGAGTGAGCAAGTCAAAGGAATTTCTGAGCATCTCTCTCCATGTGTGCAAGTGCATACTTAATGCTGTATTATGTAATCTCCACAGACCTTTTAACAAAGATCTCTACAACAACCTCAGAATGAGAATGCACTCCAATGCCTTCCCGCCTGAATTTTTTTAGCCTCACATCCTCCCTCGTGGATATGTTAGCGTAACTGTGTAACAAGTCTTGTAAAATATCAACATATCGCTGCCCAGTTGGGCTTCAAAAGTTCTACAATTTTGCTAAACATTCTAAGAATTAAATATTTGCAAATTCTAGAGGAGATGCTTCAAATCCAATTTGTTGGGTAGGTACTGTGTATGCAATTTTGCATCAAAGGGTAAATTCAGACCTTGTCCTACACGACTAGTAAGCTGAAAATATTTGTACTGATGCTTGTAAGCATATGGCAATACTAGCATTCAACTAGCATGGGCAATAATAGCTGATTTGTAGTAATTAACAATTTCCGATTGATCCCTTTGTGAGAAGCTTGTGACAAATGTTCGTACAAGTGGAGTCGAGATTCAATTAAAAACTTTGCATTTGCTAGAACTTGGTGCTATTTGTATATTGAAAGCATTTGGATCAACTACTAGGTAATCCCTTGTAATTAACGAATGACGAATAAGTAAATTTCGAAATGTCCTTAGCCGTAACAGGTGGAGGCAATGAAGATTGCTCAGTGCACATACCTTACCTGGATTTTCATTTTATTTTCTACCATCTCGAATCTCGACTCACCTTGATTCTTTACTCCTTTTTTCTACAACCAACAACCACAGCCTATTATTACGCATACAGTGCATGCTATGCCTTGTTTACTATACAAAAAAATAGTTGGTCTCTCTTACTACGACGCATCCTTGCATAGTTTCTTGATCTCACATCATTCTCTTTTTTATGCTCTCTTCAAAAGGAATTTGAAGGAAAAGAAAGACAGGGGAAAGAATCCACCTTCTACACTGCCCACCAATCAATCTGCCTCGAAAACCAGGTTTGGAACTGACTACATCACTGCCAATACGTCCAACACCTGCCTAAGCAAGCCACAGAGCAGCCAAAAATTTAGTATTTCAACCAAAATATGATATAATATCTGTATGGTGGAATAACATTAGTGTATGCATTCAGCAGCACTGTGCTGAGCTAATCTCATTGTGGCTAATTGTAAGACGGTTATATTTTCCATGCCTAACCTTACCTGAGCTTTCTCAGACGCCGAAAGTGGCCGTTTGTATAATAGTTTTGAGCTCCTATTTTATGTGCTTAAGAAATATAATTTCTGACACTAGGTATCAATCGTGTGAAGGATTTTAATGTTCCTTTCCACTGAACGTAATAATTATAGTCTGACAAAAAGACAAGATGCATTATTGATACGAGCTAAAAGCGTATTGTCCTTGGTCTGGAAAGTATTTTTATTCCGATGCGAGAGCGTACACAACCGTTTGACCTTAACCGAATGTCTTTGAACTCTTGGGTTCAGCGTGACGCAAGCATGGGAAAGCAAGGCCATGGCCAGGCCAGTAGTTGCATCCGAGGAGAAAATACAAACAACAAATTCTCAAGGTGAAATTCGAGCAAAATACACAATACAAGTTAGTATAGTGCACATATAGCACGGACTGAGTAGAAGCAGAAAGAGCGAGAGAAAGCTTTTGGGAGATAAGAGGACATGGAAAGTTGAAGGTTGAGCCAAATTAGCTAATAAACTAATAACCCTTCTCAAACACAAGTATGGTGTCAGGATGACGATGCTTGGGCTGAGCAGCGCACAATGTCAACGGGTGACACTTGATGATAGGGCTCAGCCTCAAAACTTTTCCATAATTTGAGGAAAGCAGGCATGACGCTGGGGTCTGGGAAGACACGTCAATCACTAGACCCATTTCTCCACACTTCGTACATAATCCCAATTTATTGAACCTTTTGTTCCCCACTCAAGGTCTTTACCATTTTAATTAAATTCCTTCCTCTCACTTCTCACCTACACCGCCGATTTTGATTGACTTGTTATTGGGAAAACTTTATGGCAGAGACCGTCATTCGCATACTAAATCCTCCTCATAACGCCCTTCCCCACATTCCTCAATTTTATACCGTAAGAGGCTCGAGTAGGCACAAGGCTTGCTAATGCTAGGCATTGTCACTTTATAAATATTTAATATTCAATACACCCAAGACGCACAATAATCCTTCAGAAGGTCTTCAAAATAGTGCAAGAGGTACGAGCGCAGCGCAGCTAAGCAAGTTCAATTTACCAGTAGATGGTAATCAG
Organism: Ceratophysella sigillata; assembly: GCA_034693865.1. Taxonomy (NCBI): domain Eukaryota; kingdom Metazoa; phylum Arthropoda; class Collembola; order Poduromorpha; family Hypogastruridae; genus Ceratophysella; species Ceratophysella sigillata. Next base: position 33,513 of record JAQFXY010000151.1, read on the forward strand.
GCGGCCTGCAATTCTATAGCGATGTAATGCTAAATAATTTGAGATTTTAGATTCTAACGCTAAAATGCTCAAACATGGAATAACGTATCAGCTGTTGCTTCAATTGTAAAAAATAGGACTATTAACCCTAAACCGAAATTGGACAGAGTGTGCTGAAGTAGTGAGCAGAATTGGTATGCGCGATGATGCACCCCCTAATTATTCCAAGTCATTGCCCAACTATGGAACGGCGGAGAAGACGTAGGCTGGATGCTGGATCATATGAGTAAACAGTGGAATGACATTTCAATAATTTGCATAGTCAGAGTTCATGAAGGTTGAAGAATTACGGTTGTACGGTCGTATAGCCTTAATACAGCAAGTCGTACAGAATATGAGATATGTGAGAAACTCAGTTTTTTACTCTCACTTACTACTCAGCAGTCTACAACAATAGGACAAAGAACTCATTAACGTTTACTACGCAGTTTTAGTCAAATAACTACAATACATGGAATTTCACGTTTTATTTTTCCATTACCCAGCATTGACACTCGTAAACTTTCCCCTTTGTCTGGACTAGTGTGCGCCTAATTTCCACATGAACTCCAGTACTCAATTTGCTTGAGTCAGCCGACTAATGCTTTTCTGCCTAATTTGGAATTTATAGTTTGCACAGCCGAGAAGATTAGTTAAAATGCAAGGCTCCAGTGGAATTGTTTTGCTACAGAGAATTGCAAAGAAGCCCGAAAATATAAGCAATCACGATCACGAGTCAATTTCTGCTCGTTTCATGACGTCATGGTGCATAGAATATTTCCCTGGAATTCGACTATTACATATTACTAAGGAAATCCGCCTAGTAGGAGGTGATGGGATGAAGGAAGCTCATAACGTGAGAATGAAGGACACGTCATGCCAAGTCATGTGCTTCTCTTGCAACCCGGAGCAAAATAGGAGGCCGCGTCGTAGTTTGTAGTAAAGAAATCACTGACCTCGGTGAAAGGCAAAACGAAGGAGAAACCGTCGTAGTAAACGTAAATAATAGAGAATACTCGGAATTTCTCCCACTCTCTAATGGGCTTCTTGGAAAACCACTTTCCCGCACGAGGCATGCCATGCACTATGTAATCTATCCATTGTCCCATATCTACGTCCTTATGAGTTCATGAATATCACGCCAGACACATATCCAAAATTAACCTGGCAAAACAGACCTCACTGAAGTAATAAATAGGTATAATACAAGCGTCCACATTTTTAGAAAACTATGGAAAACGTAAGGGAAAATCGATATGCATATATAATGTGTGATAACGCATAATTAATCTATTGTACAGCGAGTTCGTCAGTAACTAAGAGTAAGCGGAGAAGATTAGCTTGTCTAGCTGTACAGTTACAGTCACATATTGTCCTTAGCTGCTCTTTATGTCATACGAGGCCAATATAAACTATTCTGATGCATATTCGTTAACTAAAGCACTGGAATACTAAAGTTCAATAAGAAGTATTGACGAACAAAATCCCAAATATTTACCTATTTTCCATCTCTCATGTGCCAAAATTATGTTTACTAAAGCCTTGAATCAGTTGAGTATTTATAGCTTTCAAAGCTGTTGACAAATAAGGAACGTATACAAAACATATACAAATGCTCATCCTTTGCCCTGAACCCAATTGTCTGCTTATGACTTTCGCAAGGTCAGGCCGCAATTTCGTAGTTTATGATACGTCAATCCTGAAGGATGTGAAAGGACGAGGGAGTGAAAGCAGTGATCACGTTCTCAGCTCTTGCTCTTGTTCATAAACAAGCAGTGGTACTGGGAAAGGCTCCTTGTACGCTCCAGCTCGTCAGTCCCACGTCAGCCCAACAGGCCCACCCACATGAACAGAAGCTTCTCAACTTTCCCAAAACTTTCCAGAAGGGAATTTGAAATCCTAACATGCGGTTTGGCCCGCTCCGAGTCCATAACGCACCTTTGCCGAGGCCAAGACCGAGGAGCACACAACCTTGAGCCAGGTCACTGTTCCGAAATTCCCACTATGTAGAACCCAGGACCAGGCTAAAAATAGACACTTCAGGCTCCCCCTACAGAGCAAAGCTCCGTGGTGTATGTATAATGCTTTCTCCGTGTCATCAAAGGAAGAGAAAAGTGTTTGATGTCACGCGGCCCAAGTCCCTCGTGTGGGCCTTCTTGTGGTAGGCTCCCAACTTTCCCCAATAATTACTATCTCGGATGTCAACAGGACGGAGGAAGGTGAATAGGAATTTAAAAGCATAGGCCTATGGGGCCGGATTCAAGAGTCAATCCACTCAAAAGTCCTGACAGATCCACAAGACGCTGAGGGACTAACAGTGGATTCTAGAAGCCTATGCATATCACCCTTCCCGACAAGCCCAATGCCTTTTCTTTTGATCTTTTCACTTTCAAGTTCCAGAATCAGAATTCCGCTCCTTTTATTCTAAAACTCAAACCAAATCCCGAAGATAAAATCTTACTCAAGGCCAAGGTTTGTCCGTTTAGATGAAATCTTTTGAGACAGATTTTAAATATTTTTGTATAAATTAAAGAAGTTCAGGAGTTTGCTACTGTGACGGTGCATGCTTAATCCGATCATTTTGTGTCAAGTCAGGTCAGGATTGACTGTATTTCAGTAATGCCATGGTTGTGTGTAAATGATTGAAGATCTGTTGAAGAAGTTGTTTTGCAAACATTTGAAGCAATAGGTAAAATTATTGATATGAAAATCTTACAGGCACAACAGCCAGTAGTACCGCTTCTGCTGTAAAAGGCATGATGTAGGGCTGAAAGCATTGCCAGTAGCCTCCTATGAGTTTTCGTACTGTGAGAAATGGGCCTAGCACAGGCTGAGCCCAAAGCCCCTCTGCACCATCTCGTGGAGATCTGTGGAATTCCCAACACCTGTAATGCCATTTGCATCCCAAGCTGGCGAAAGGTCTAATACCGTATCTTCTCCCAACAATAATTTAAAACAATTGAAAAACTTAATCGTTTTCGACCAATAAGGAAGTCGTAAGCAGAGGAACCGCAAGAGAAGTTGAGCTCTCCTGGCCCATCATGGGCTGTAGCATAATCTAATCAATTTATAAATAGGTGTCCTGGGAAACAATCCAAAACCTCTTCCCATGAACTCACATGTGGAGTGAATTCCATTTATCTATGCAGAACCAAATAAAATCTGCATGAGTGAAAAAATAGAATAGTGCAATTAAATGACGACAGTGGGTTAGAGACTCGGATATTCTATTTTTACACGTCCATCTCCATAACCTCACTTATCGAAACAGTCCAAATGCGACACTTGGCCGCAGCCTCCTCCCAAGCAATTAAACCAACGAACTAGGACGGGAGGAGAAAAAACAATTAATCTCGGGACAATTAATCTTCACATGCTTGAGTAGGCTCTGAAGGGCCGTTAGCCCTCTGCCTTGCTAAAAATTAATACCTTCAACTCGACCTTTCTTGTACCCAAGATACTTCCAATTCTGAAATAGATTTATTTCCGAGTATCTAATCGACAGAAAATTACATTCCGAATTAGCTTTTTTTTAAAACTATGCTATGCAGCAGATTGATGATGCAGAAATCAGCTAAACTCATTGCAATTCTATTGAATCAGATTTCCAGTACGTATAAGTCTAGACTAGAGCCAGAGCAGAGGAAAGTTGCTTCTTCCACACATTTGGACATTGTAATACTTTCTGCTTACAAGATAAATAATTGTGAGAAGATGCTACGAAAGGGAAACGTTCAATGTCAGTGTACTGACTTTTAACCTGAGCTGGATACAGCATAGAGGACGTGGAAGACGATACTAAATATTAATTGAGTTAGACAAGGGAGAATATACGTCCCAATCTCTTGCCAAAATAGCTCAGCAGCGGCACAGGGCGTCGGCCTTGTGTTCTACTGAAATAAACCCATGATTTTTATTACCCCATTATTTTAAAGGCGACCGCAGAATCGCAAGATCCTTATTTTCCTTTTAACGACTGGATTGTCATTGACTCTCAGGACTCTCGCTTAAGGTTAAGGTCAAGCTCATATAACAGTTGCCATTCCCATTTCTGTACAGCAAAACAGAGGATCTTCATTCAGTGCCAAAAGAGTTATGCATAAATTTAGGCAGATTATTTTTAAATCGCGAGACATGTAACAAGAGACAAGGGAAATGACATGCCTCACCAAATAAAGAGCGGAAACCGTGGAGAAATAATCAGTGTTCTTGTTCTTTGGAAAACCCAGCGGAACTAGTCTCGATAGACAAATTCATTGGAAATTTTAAGTCCTATTCGCGATTAGTGGCAGGAATTTCCAATGTAATCTCTCCAAGGCTATGACTAATCCGTTTCGATATGTCGGATAATTAGGAAAAACCGCAACCACCCAAAACCACCACAGCCAACTCTATCAATTCTCTAGATTACTAGGCACTAGGCTAGACTTCTTTGGATTAAACAACAGAATAATCAAACTCTGCTTTTCCGTTCGAAACTAGGAATAACGACAATTTCTCTTTAAGCATTTGAATGATTTTCGGATTTTAGAGTAAGCAATGCTTGCTGTGTGTTTAGGTTACAGATCACAAGAAAACAAACTTCAGTGGTCCTAAAATGAAATCAGAAATTATTTTCTAAACAGAAAACCGATCTATTGGAAAATAGCACTGTATTTACTATTACAATAGTCTCCATCGATGAGCCATCCAAAACCTAATGTTTACCTAGCCGAGTCTTACAAGGCCGGAAATCCCGTTAAAATTAGGTTTATCGATGTATGAAAGACTGAAACCAAATGTTTTAGATTGGGCGTCACCAACGTGGCCAAATCTCCAGAACTATTTACTTTTCCCCGTAATTTCTAGGAACAGCCGGAAGCCGCTCCTAAAATTCAATTCTATCGATAGGTTAACAAACTACATACCTACATAGCTTATTGATAGTACACGTAGGGTTAACCTTAATCAGTAACCACCAGTAGTACGGATATTTATCCAAAATACAAATTCCATTTCATTTTCAAGTAGGTATGCCCAAATGGATGAACGAAGGCGGAATTAAAATAGTTGAGCCTGGAGTTGCAGAAGTATGATCAATCACGTAAGCATGTAGATGTAGGTATGTACGTACATACATGCGGTGAAGTAATGGTACCTAGGTAAGTAATGATATCTTTAGCCTGAGCAAGAAATTACGATTATTGAAGGAGACGACGACGTCTAAATTCCTAACCAACCCTTTAATTCATTCACTCACTTGAGAGCGACTCCTTTAAGGCAGCTGCCTATATTCTACAGAGATCATAGATAGGTACTACTAAATATGAACATTTACGATTGACTATTAGATTGATACGTCCATGACATTTGGGATTTGCGACTGAAAGTAAATATCGTGCTACCCTTTCTGTTTCTGCGTTGTTGGTACTAAGGTACACTTGATGCTGATTCGCATGTTTCTCAGAAAAATGCACCATAAAAAAATTCATAAGAAAGAAGCGTCAATTAATTCCAACTAAAACTTTGCGAATCTAAAAATAGAAAATATCTGTAAGTACTTAAGCGTCTATTCAATGAACTTGATTTTGGAAGAAAATTTTATTATCTTGTCGCCTATGTGCATGTCCATGACGTTTGTCATGCAATGGGAATAGGCATCGTGTTACCATTTCAGTTCCTACGTTGTTGCTATTCTAATGCATGTTTTTTGCGTATTCTCAAGAAGATTGAACCAAAAGTTATTCAGAAAGAGTTCATTAATTTCTGTTCTCGCATTTGAAAAAAATATTATGAATCTCTAAATAGAATTGTACATAAGTATGTTCTCCAGAAAAGTGTTCCATTTCAGACGAAAAGTTAGCTTCAATTGTTTGCCTATGTTGTATACATATTACAGAAAGTTAAGAAATCATTGTCTACAAACAGAATATTCTCAAGGAAGACCCACCTACCTACTTAAGGCATGGACCCGGAGGGTTCCAAGCTCAAAGTCCAATTTACACAAATCTCGAGTATTTTCTGGTTAGCATTGTATCTTGGAAATGCATGCCTTCCTCAACAACGCCTCCAAATTCCTCTAGCCACCACGTGCTCTGCCCCTTGCAGCTTCTGACCTGAAGTGTCCTTCCTAAAAATAAGCATTCTCTCTGTGTACAACAACGCCAATAGGGTCCGAAGTGGTAAAATGGTTTTTCCAATTTAAAATAATGTATTCACTTCTGCACTACCCACACTACTCTATTCCGCATAATATACATACATAATAGTAATTGTCTTCTACCTCTCCAACTCCAAATAAACCCGAGCCTAAGAATGCACATCTTCAAATTAAAAACACGAAAAAAGCTCAGTATTGTGTGGAACTTTAAAATCCGGAAATTTCGGCAATTAGCATTTATCACGTATCCGGGAATGATTCTAAAACTTTATAGCCACACGAAGATGAACTAATTATTGACAGATCAGCTTGACACGCCACAATGGTCAGTCTGCGTAGTAGATTGGTTGTAACTGAAAGGCAGGTCGCTGGCACGTGAGAGACGTCAAAACAAAACGCATTGACTTAATTACCTCATTCACAATATTCGGCTGGACTTTCCTTCATAATATTATGAAACAATTAGAATGGACTAATTACTGCGAGCGTTGTTACAAGGAATTCTGACGTCAAGAGCCCATACGTCTTTTGTCATGCCCCTTCTTGTTTATCCAGCATTGACCGTTAGAATATCGAAATATTAAAAACCAAATTGGCCGATATTTGGAATTTCTGAAGCTCATACAATGGAATTAGGTCAATGAGAAGAAGTGCGTCTCCAATTCCAATTCCTTTCAGTTTTTAATGGTGAGACCAGGCGTAGTTTGGAATTTGAGGAATGGAATTGAAGAATGTGAAAGCGTTCCATAAAACGGCATTAGTCATTAAACACTTTCGACATTAATCGAAGGCTCCAGTGTCACCAGCATTGTTCTCATATTAAAGGAAAGGAAGCACAGCACAACTTTTAATGACCGGCCCAATTACTCCTGCTTGAACTTTTCCCTGTATCTGCTTCCTATCTCTTCCTTGTTCCTACCGATAAGCTCAGAGCATTACATTACATGGCCATAATAGCCGAGTCAGCAGATTGGAGGGGAATCAAAATCAAATGCACTTACTCAATAGCAGAGTTTCCAACGGTGATTGATAATAATGTTAAGTTTAAAGGGTTTGTTTGACGGAAAGGCCCTGCTAACTGCTACTGAACTTCAACTAACCGACCTTGACCCGCTACTTCCTCTTTGGCTTGGGTGATTAACTAGCCTGATGTACTTTTAAAGAGTTTAAAGGACAAACGGATTTTTAATTCCCTCAAATGCTGAGAAACAGAATAATTTTAAATCCTTTGCTGAATTACTTTCTACGCAATCAGTTTTTTCAAAAAACTTAAAACTACTTGCTAAATGCTATACAATCGAAAGGATCGTATGGAAATGTACAGATGTCCCGATGCGTCGTTAAACCTTATGCGCCAGTAGTTGGCTCCAGCAGAATGCCCAACGCGTCACAATGGTTTTCTTTAAAGCCTGCGATAAGGACCGGAAGTCGTGGCGTCAGTGAGAATTACCGAATTCTGAGCTGTCGTGCCTCGGACTTTGACCTCCTAAGGAAGTTTAAATGAGAGAGAATAATTGAGAAGGGACGATTTGACGATTACTCGTAGTAGGTCCGTAATCTCATTTTCATTTTCTTAAGTACATACGGACATTGCACTACTGGACTTGGAAATTAAGGGTCTCATCCTTCACACAAGCCTTATCATGCTCTGGCACTCATATTCTCTACGATTACCTGCTACACATCCAACGGACTTTAACACCAACTTAAAGTAAAATGCATGCTAACCCTTTTAAAATCCCATGTCCTCTCAACTAGAAATGAAGCAGGTAAATACACGCCTTTAAAATACGAATTAAATCATAAATCCTTCAAACACAGAATGGTTTCTCAGTATCCTGCCTTGGCTTGATAAATCTGCAAGTCTCGTTAAAACAATTACAATGTTTTTATTTATTGTTTACTAGGGATTTTAAAGCTCTAGTGAATTATGATCAAAATGCCATTGACCGTCTGCTTGCACCTAGGCTAGGGTTGGCCGATAGATGAAGACACTGAGTCCAGCCGTGTTCCGGCCTAGCGTAGGAGGTCAACCACCTCTGTCAAGATACCTTGAGCAGTTCAAGGAATCTGCCACAATTATTAGAATACATCCGGATGTAAAGACAAAGTGACGTCTCTTCAAATCCTTTCGAAGCCTTTGACCTCTGATATCCCTATCAAAATGTACCAGAACACCTTGTTTCATTTTCTACCAGGAAAACAATAAAACCCTAGAACTGATGAACTGCACAAGTCAAAGAGTTCTCTACCTCGAGTGTTTTTGCTCAAACTGGGTCATTAATAACATATTTTACGAGATACCAAGGATAGTATTTCGGAGTTAGTGATCTGGGACAAGCCGTAATGAAAAAGACGTAAATATAAGGACATAAATATGATAGTCACACACGGTGCTATAGGCCATACAACACGGTTCAAGTCGAATAAATAGAATCATAACCATTTCCTGTTCCCTTATCAGCTTAAACTGGAACATGAATATGTATCCATTCAGATTCAGAGACGACCGGTCAACTTACCGGTTTTGGCCTTGGAAACACGAGCGTCCTTTATTGACAACTCAGATTTAGTTTTTATACCAAAAATAATTACATGAATGTGCAAAAAACCAACTTGTGCCTACTGAATGTTTGCTTATTTTACATAGAACCAGAAACAAAAGCTTCAACTTCAGAAAATTTCATTCTTTTATTGGAATCATTATTGAAAAATTGTGTGTACTTCGATAATCCAAGCCTGCATCTGCATAGCTATGAAATGATAATTTAGGACGAAAGAACATATTCCCAAACGTCAAGTCAAGAGCATTCAAAGTATTTAAGCAAAATTAATAAAAATATAGTAAATTATGAAATCTGTGTGGCAGGTGCTGAGAACGAAGACATTGCATTCGTGTGATATAGGTATTAAAACCAAAACTAGTGTGAAACTAGAAATAGTGGAATCTGCTACATTGTCAGGCTGATTGGTCAAAAATTCCGAAATATCCTGATCCAGGCCACATGAGAAATGTAAATAAGGTGAAAATGAAGGAAGGGTTGGAGGGCTCAGGTAGTTAAGCGTCAGGTAATTCTGAAGGAGAGCTCATCACGCGTCGACTGCATGGGAAACATTACACAACACGAAAATAGCACAATAAGAAGGCACAAGGTGAAAGGCAACAGGCGTTGTTTTTGTTACTCTGTGCATGCACGCCTCTGGAAATCTAACTTTCTATTTTTCCTATCTAAAGTAGTGATATGCATGGTATTGTATAGCTTGGGTTAAACAATCGCCTGTAATTAGCGTAATTAATGACCTACCAAAGAAGACTTCCACTCGACCTATGACCTTGAGTCCGAGAATCATGAAGCCATTGATGAGTTTCTGGAAGCAGGATGCTCCAACAGGTGATTCCATTTCGGACAGTGCTCAGTATTGTATGTAGTTGTGGACTGTAATAATATTATGTAGAAAGGTCGTGGACCGTGGACGAACTGTGCACTCACTGACGACTCTGTCTTACAACAAAACTGCACTAAACGAGTTACGCCTCAATGCATTGGGCTTGGATATCCAACCTCATAAAAATTCTAATTGAATTCCAAATTGTAAATACGGAACTGACAAGCTCTGGAGTTTAACGTTGAGATAATACTCATAAAAATAGCCTCAGTTAAATGGATTTAATGTTTTGTTGAAGTTTAAAGCTTGGATACCAAACAATTGTCTCTAAAAATTCGTAAGTGCTTAGGCAACCTTCAATGTACTAATTCATTTTCCCCTGCTAGTAAACTAATGTTGCTAAGGCTGTCCCCTGGAACCTTACTCGACTTATGATGCGTTACCGTAACCTCAATATTTTGGCTTGAAATCAACAGACATCTATTGTTCTATTATATGCTTGGAAGTATTTACCAAACACGCAACTCTGAAAATCGACAGTGCTCACATTTAAAAACGTGCTTGGTATTTGTAAATAATGCATATGTTTAAAATACAACATGCTTCATGTCCATGCTATTGTCCGTACCACTGCCTACTGTCAACAGTGATTGCACGTGGCTGCTGACAGCAATAATGCAATATCCCTTTTGCGCTTGTCGACAATCAGAAAGAGTATTAGCATTGATGCACAATAGGTCAAAGTCCTGAATTGAGCCTGGAATTGAAACCCCCTTCCGATAAGGCCTCTGATATCCTAATGCTAAACAGATTAGCCCAACACTTATGCTAACGAGACTCGCACTTAAGATAAGATATGACCCAAGCATTACTACAAAAAAGTTGTGACACTTACGAGCAGCACATTCGGAAGCCACTTTCTGAAGACTTGTATAACGGAGGGATTCCTGGTCCTCGGCCGTTGAGAGGCCAGCTACTAGTTTGGCGTGTTGTGTGGACATGGCGGGAAGTGTCACTCTGAAGCGGAACTGTTTGACGTCGGGTTGAAGTGACTGAGGCGGAAGTAAGACGACGACTGGGAACTGGGAAAGATCAAGAAGTGACGTTAGGTTAGAGGGCTTCGTCTTTACGACCTTTCAACTCGGGTTGAGAGGGTTGTGTTGGAATCAGGGACGAGGGCATAAGCATAAGAATATTGGGATCGATCAATGTGTGCTGTGCGTACTACTGGTCTGGTTTGTTTGGTGTGGATTCACTTTGAATGGAAGGGGTAGGCTTAGCTGCTGCGGGCATCAATTCTTCACAAGTCCACATAAATGGCTTTAAGACTTTGAGACCAACGCTGATGCTGGGTCGAGTTCACTTTAACTTATTAGGCGAATGAATGAAGGAACAACGAGGAGAAAGGACAAGGAAGGAAAAGGAAGCATTAAGGAACGTCTGTGTGGGGGTGTAATTTGTAGTACGAGTGAGTGAATGCGTAAAATAATATGCATCTGAATAGTATTTGGAGGGAAGCATTTAATTCCGCTTTGCTATTTCCTATTTGCTACCTGTTACCACCTTTGAGGCTTCTTCGAGATGCCCAAAAGCTTTGTCTTTGACCATAACATTGGGGAGTGTACATGGACTACGGACTTACTTGCACCTTGCGGCATTGCGCTCTAGATACACCCGCTAAATGCTTACTGCTAATTGGCACACTATTAATTGACAAATGCAGATCAGTATGAATAATTAATAATTAAAAATTACCAGGTGACTTCGGATGTCAGCAAGGCTCTGGAATAACTTGAAGAGGAACAGAATTGTATATTGTTCTTAAAACTATTTGATTCGACGCTGGAATAAAATCAAGTTTAAATGATGCTGGTCCACCCTCCTCGGTGTTAGCAGTAAGCATGGCATTCGTAAGGGATAGAATCATTTCACGGACTAATTATGAAGTATGGGGCTCATAATATTTAGTACTCATAGGAAGTGTATGTCATTTAATGCATATCTAATCTAAGAGAACCCACAAATGTGCGTGTATAAATGTACATGATGTACGCACACAAGTAAATATATACATATGCTTGATACGGGATTGCGTGACGATTTACATACAAAATACAAGATTAAGTGTGTTGTGTATACATAATGTATTGTATGCGTTTATACCGTTAAGCAAATACCCAACACTTTACCCCTGACCCGAAGCCTGAAGTCGGATTGAGAGTGACTAATATCTTGACTTAAATTCAAGGGCCTCTAGTTCTGATTTAATCGCGCTAACGAGCGCACCTTTCTAAGTTTTTTTTCTTTGACAGAGTGACATAGGTCAAAATCAAGGAACGGTAAGTGATCGCGTCAACGAATCCGACGCATAATGCTCTGACTTAACGTTTGGTTATTTACGTACGTACGTGGACAAATATACAGACAGACTAGACGTTCTCAACGAATTGGTTTCAAACCGATTCGATTCGAATTCGAGCCGAATCGGTTTGAGAGCTTAAACCGATTCGTGAAGCCGCGAATTTGATTCTCACACGTAGGTTTTTTAGTCGTGTTATTAGGAATACTTCAGGAGACAAAATTGAAATTCCTTTCGAATCGAGTTGAAGATCATTCGGATCGATTCGAGTCAATTTGGAAATCAGTCAAATCGATTGGAACCGGTTTGGCTTAAATCCGTTCGAATTCGGTTTTTCGTACAAGGACAAACGACTCGAGAATAGTTCTGCAGACTTTACGATATAGGTGCTAAAATATTTAGAGATAATGATCTATAATTTCAGGAATATTTTACATTGAAAACCGATATAGATAGTATGATATGATATATGCACAACGCAGTTCTGCATTAGAAATTGAATAAGATAAACCTGCTATTTGTGTTTACATAATACCCCTTTGCACAGGCACACAAGGCAAACTGATGCATCTCGACTCGAGGTTCAAAGAAATTCTACTGGTTACTCTAATATCAATTTCTGGCTTTAATATAAATATCTACATTATCTAGGATTAGAATAAGGTTGTGAATGATGTAATAATATGCACCTAAAATCTATGAACTTTGAACACAGGTCGGAATCACTGTAATGTGTGTTGAGGTCTCGAACTTGGAGTCTCGAGTTATAGATTCTATGTATGTGTAGACAATAGTGAAAACATCCCTCAGATGCATAATTTCAGTTCTGAGCAGAGCAAGGAACAGTTGACCGATTTGATCGTCCTCCGTTGCGTTCAAAATTGAATTTAACAAATCGTGATTTTAGTTTTCATTTATTGGGCTTGGACTCTGACTTATTTTAGATTTTTAGGTAGCGCAGTCATCAGAAGCATTTGAAAACTTAATAAACAATATTCCTGTTATGTCGCCTCCCATTAATTTTTTGCCAGCTTACCTAATAAAACCACAACCACTGCATTTGTACGCACTTGTTTCATTGGATGACGCCCCTGGCGCTGCAAATAGCTGATTCGATCTTAACACTGCTCGCTCGGTTGTGGCGTATTTTGCTATGAATATAAAACGACTCTTTCTCACTGTTTTTTGACAACGAACCAGAAATACTTTTGCCCAAATACCTTCTAAGATGATGCGACGGGGGTTGTATTGTATCTCAAACGTCGTTGTTGGTTCAAAGCTGGGCGCTCTTTTTTGATGTTGTTCTGATGAACTTTAACTCGCGATTAAAGTTCTGCTGCGTCGTTTGAATTGGATCAACCATCAAGATCAACGCTATTGCGAATTACGATTTTGAAATACGTACCTACTCAATTATAAATATTTTGTCAGAAGCAGTCCGCGGCTTACAGTTTCATGGTACCTAAATAGTTCATATTATGACATAGATATGCCAAATCTGTGAAGGATTGGGACTTCCTCAAAAACACAGGGGTAGGTTGGCTCCCTGAATTCAACCCTGTTACGCTTACATTACGTAACCTAACTTCTATGTATACGCATAGGGTAATGGGTGGCCGTATTACTAGCTGACCTTGATTTGATAAACAATTAAGACGATGTCAGTTGGTTGTTGTTTTGCGAAAGGACTCATCGCTTTCGTAAACCTCAATTTTGAAATGAAAGTACATCGGAGTTTCATAACAACTCATAATTATAATATTACTGTCAAAGGGTTTATAGCAGTGCGTATCAATGAGGCTGACCCTCGTAACCTCATGTTGTGTCATTATGTCATGCCGTGCTTCGTGTTTACTTTACTGCCACAACCTATTCACTGATACTGAGGCCCGACCTAACACAATTACTGCAAATCTCTGATCTATTAACCGAGTTTGTGACAAAAGTTCGGAATAATATTATGACACTAATCGTTCCAAGATTGATTAACACATAAGTATTTATGTTAAAATCCTCATATATTTTAGGAGCTGGGTACTTTTAAAGAGCTTCTGTGTACAGAGCTGAACACAGGGAGTTGGCCAGAAATAATGTTACTGTAGTGACTGGTCAAACCAAACTTACCGTGTTCATATTCAATCGCAAATTACGGCGTGCGACAGAACTTCAGAAACTCAAGTTTTCGTAAATTAAAAGTTCATACAATAGCTTCGTCTAGTAAGTATCTACAATAACAGTACTGAATTCCCTCTGTAATAGGCTGCTGACTCTCTTTGTTGCTGGCGGCATGTATTGGAGTCCAATAAAGCAAAAGCAAGGACATTTCGTACTTTTAAACGATGATCGACCACTTTAATTGGTTGTCGGATGTTTATTTAGAACATAATAAGTATTTCAAAGTTAAAAAATGTTCATCCCTTCATGTTTGTTGTTCATACAGCTTAACTACATACGTTGGCATCACTTAACGTTGCAATATTATTGTTTCAATTTTTCACTTGTTTTAAAATCCATTTTTCCATTTACTCAGTTTTCTATGTACTTCTACCTCTACTTCTGTCAAAGACCCGGGAATACCATTACCAGTGGCCGTGACTGACTAAACCGGTCACATGCTGGCGAAATTGCAATTCTGACTCCTGGTCCTGTTGAAGCTTGACCCACACCCGGGCCGTATTCATCCTGATGATGAGACCATCGCAGCGCAGCAACATCAGCCATCGTCACAGAGAATTAGAGCATTGCTGTCCATTTTCACGACTTCCGCAACCGAATTGTTGTTATGTATCTTAAATATGTAGAACCCTGTTCCATGATGGTCTACCGAAAATTGTAGAAGCGTTCTTGTGGTTTCATTAAATCAAATACTATTATACGATGAACTAGAATTTAACTTGTGCTCGGTCTCTGATTAATTACAATAATTGGAATAATTACAAGCAGGTCATTCAATGTATTTTTAACAAGTAACTCGATATTTAATATATTTTTAACCCAAATCGTGGAAGCGCTGTTGAGTGCCCATCTATTTACATAAATAGATATGTAGGGCTGTAGGGGCTCGAATATAAATAGTCAATAACTCATGAAATATATATTTATATTATTGTGGTTTTGGAAACCACGGTTCGTTATAACGGAGGCGATTCGTATTCAATATTCTTCGTAGATAAACCAAAATATCGGTGCGTTATTTGACATATTTGATCGGTGCAATATTAGAGCCACGAATTAGTTGAAATTGAAAATAGGCCAAATATATTTGCTTTTCAGATGTTGATTTGGGAATGAACCAATATAGTTCGTCATTTTACACAATTAATTTTACACTAAGCATTGTGAGTGTAGAAAATAAACTCGCCAATATATGTATTTTAAATGACGCGTCGGTATTCTGGTTTATTCACCATACAAACCCTCTCCGTTTTAAGCAAACAAAGTTTATAAACAAACCGTCAGACAGATTTAAAAGTTAAAAACCATCTGCTTTAATGATATTCATTTATTGCATTCGATGACCGTTTGCGTTCTCTTCATCCGTGTCAGAGTGTCCTTGAGCAGCAGCTGGGGCTGAAGCCGTGGCCTGAGCCTCCCGCCAGCCTCTTCCGCCCGCTTCCGTAATGAGCTTGCGATGGTTTCGCTGAGCAATACGGATCATCTGCTCGAGCGGATTCAAGCCCGCATCCAGACCTGACTCCGCTGCACACACATGTGTGAGAGCGTGGCAGTAGTCGTACACTTTCATGATGTTGCGATGAGTGGACGTGGTCCAGTCCTCACCATTTGGCCCACGCTGTGGTTGGAGCTGCTGTGGCTGCTCTTGCTGCAAATGGCTACTTCCCACTGACGCCAATCTCATATGTTCTTCGTAAGCCAAAACTCCCATTCTTCCAGCCTGTGACGGTGGATATGGGATCGGGCTATTGAAGGCATAGTTTGGGTAGCCCAGATTAGGATATGCCGGGTTGGGATAGCTGTAGACTCCGTATGCAGGTGGTCCTGGTCTACCCGAAGTCCTGTACCCAGTTAGTCCAGTCTGACCCATCATGTTATGGGTCTGCTGAACGTGGTCATGATTGTCAGCCTGGGATGCCTGTGGGCAGCGATTGCAAGCGCACTTAGGTCGTGGACGGGTAGCTACAAATGCTACGAATTAGAATTTAAACGTGATTAAAAATTGAATGTAACAACTATAGGATTTTTTAAATATAAAATGCAGGAGTCATTTGTTCCTTGTTAGCAGTGACAAAACATTGAGAATCCTTTCGTATACCAAACTATGGAAATCCACATCACCTTTACTTCAGACAGACGAAATACAAATCCACCGAAAAATACTCGAATTTTTATAATACCTAATATACCCATGCCCCATGCTTTATGAAGTAGTTAAGCGCGGCGTGCAGGCGGAAATCTAAAATATTTTGTCACTACAATTTAAGGAACTGAACTGCTTGAAGGAACGTATACCTGAAGCGTTCCGGTTATGCTGTACTACATAATTAATATCCGGCACTCCTTGTCCGTAATACGCAGCAGCAGCTGTAGGGCAGTGCTGGTTTCCATTTCCATCCTTGTGTCCATTGCTGGTATTAGTCGGCCCAGCATTAACATTGACCCCAACATTTCCATGGTACTCAGCACTTCCACTGGATCCAGCTCCGGTAACTCCACCACCAATCCATTCTGTGAGGGTATGGCAGAACGTGAATACATCAAAATACATAGATGTCGTCTTGTCTCGATTCTTTAGCCAGAGCCATAGAACTTGGTGTGATTTACGAAATATAAACGAAACGGTAAATCAATCTATCGAAACACGAATGGATTTATCGAAAAGATGCATAGAATTGGGAACATGTGAGAATGGTACTACTAGAATTTGAACTTAGTTATTTTCCATCCTACGGATGAATAAAATCTTTAGATTTAAACTTGGTTTCACATACATACCATGACAGGGCTTGCAAAAATGTGGCAAAAATTGGGCCCCTGTCTATAAACGGCAGTATATACAGTTTAAGGTGACTTGTTACTTCAAGTAATTAATAATTGGAAACGATTTTATACAAACTGCTTTTACGATACAAATTATTCCAGCTTATTAGTGGAATTTTTAACAAGCATTTGCACCTTTTATGGTTCTGTTTCGTTTCTGCTTTCACAAACCTCTTATCTTTATGGTAACCAAGACGAGAAAAGAATTGACATCCTGGGCCCGATCCCTCTAGTTAGCTTTCAAAGTTGTAGATTTGTAGGCTTACCTCCACCAAAATTATTTCCAGTTGCTGCAGTTGGTGCAGCAGATCCAGCAGTGCTAACAGAAGCCTGCTGAGAATGAGCAGTTGATTCTGCAGCTGCAAACGAAGCCGATGGCGGCGGTGGATCCATTGACCTGCGTCGTCCCACATTTACTTTAACGTCCTGTTGCTCTTCCTCTTCCGGATTTTCCAAAATAGCATCACTGGATCTTGGCGGAGGAGAAGCTGTGCTCCGACGTGGCCTGAATCCGCCTAATTCTGTACCTGCAGGCTGAAAGCAGAGCAATTCTTACTTCAAATGAACAAATGCGAAGGTCATACCATAAGTTCGGTAATGTAAATATTTGATAACGAAGATTAAGGAATTAATAATGTCCATGTCAGTCAAGCAAAATCAGCCCAGAATATTCACACAAATAGTGAAGTCGTTGATATTATTTCAAACGATAGACATGGATTCGGACAGAGACAAAGAAGGATTATTATTTTGGTAAGGTTGTTCTTCTTGGTTCATTTGACGATAAACAGTATCGCCTAAGAGTCACAGTAGCTTTAAGAGATGGACTGGTAAATTTGATTAATCTAGCGTTAATAATGGCGGATTGAGGAAAATTCCAAACGTTTTAATAGATGGCTGTAGATTAAAATTTCAACATGACCTGAACCATTTCAACTTGATTGTTTTAAACACTATGGATACCCTTATACAGTAGTATAATTGGCCGAATTTATTCTGTCCTACTCCTACGTGCTATCGTCTACCAACAAAATTAACGAACTTTTGGAGCGACCGTCGTAAAAAAAGGAATTGGAGAACAAGCCGTCTAAAGTCTAAATAGAAGTAAGCTCCAACGAGTTCAAGAATTTAAATACTAATTTCCTTTGGTTGGAAAGAATAAAAAGGTTTAATAAATTGTTTTACAAGGATAATCCAATCATGTGTAGTATTAATCCAGCGATCCAAATCGTCCATGGAAACAGAAGGATCCGATTTTACCAGGCGACGAAGCAGCTCTTTGCACCAGGTGCTGCTGCCTGGTTTTCCAAAAGAAGTCAAACCTTGAGCCCTGAAGTCCTGAATAACCTTCTTGCGACGGTCAGTCATGTACGCAGCGCTCTTCAGTTTCCGAGGAGCCCTGGAAATCCACAGGTAAACTTTATCAACTTTTCTTACAAGTATACCAATATTTTGAAACAATTCAAAAGAAGCAAACCAGATTAGAACAAGATCAATCCAGAATCTAAGATCGGCACAACATGCCAACTCAATTTTATCAGGTCAGTAATACCAGTCATCATTCATCATAATAGCATTTACTTAATATCAAGTAGTTTGACCAATATCTGAACCGAACCCGGCCCATTGTTGATTTAAACCTACTAGGTTTCAAGTTCAGTGCTTGGTGTGAGTTTAGGACACATACTACCGCTAATGACCATTGGAAAACGGAAGCTGTGCTATTCAGTCTGATCACACAGCTGTAGAAGCTTGAGTTTCCTAGAATTAGGAAAAACCCGTGCGTGAGCTATTCACTTTAATCACAACCTAGTTATTCTCTGCTAAAGCATTTCAATCCTATTTTTCGATAGCTTAATCCTATTTACTTCAAAGTAAAAATGGAAAATATGAAACGGGGAATTGACTAAACACAAACGAATATTCAATATCCAACTCACTGGCGTTGCATATGTAGTTATCGTGAAATCCAATGTAATTTCGCACGGACTAGCATTTCATTACACATCCACATTTGCATCGCACATAGAGGAAGAACAAAACATGATTGGTGTGTATTGAAGCTTGAGATTACTAATGAATGTGTCTTAGAAATTATGGATAGCGCAATATTGGTTCTGATTCATATGATATTTTCTGCGCAGTTAAACCGTTAATATGAACAACTATAATATAACTATCGAATTTGATTTTCTGTCCGTCCGTGTACACTCTAACTCGAGTAATTCTC